>CM076575.1:947598866-947672199 GCA_034641835.2 Pinus albicaulis | reverse complement strand
AGATCCAATCACTTCTAAATATGAAGAGAGAGGTTGAGATATTCTCTCAACATCCACCTACAAATCTGCAACTAATTCTAATATGAGTATGGAAGAATTATCTTCCAATACTGAACACCTGTGCTAATGGGATCCCAATCTGATGCTGGAGCATTTCACTCGGAGTAGACAAAGTTGGGCAGGTTTTGTCTCATTGGTTATGATGTTTTCCAAACAGGTCTTAGTACCTGAGAATTGTTTTTTTTTATGATTATCATTATTATGTTTATTTTTCACTCTCTTATTTGTTGTTGAGGAAAGAGACATTAGGATTAGGTAGAATAAAATCAAACTGTGGGTCAATTAATAGAGTTTGTTTAATTTAGAAAAGGTAGTTATACAGGGTGGTTGGTAATTTAACCGAAAGCATAAAAAGAAAAATAAAATGTAATTTTCCGGATCTCTTCCGGGAGAAGAAGAAAGAAAGGAACAAAATATTTCTTGACAAGAACAAAAACTAAAATTGATATCTGACAGGAAGACCATCTGTTTTAAATGTGATTTTCTGTGACCATTCACTGTTTTATTATTGCTGTAATTTGTAAGACTACTGACTGAAATCTAAATAGCAACTTCACGATACCGAACGAGCGACAAGAAAAAGAAATCCATAGCGCACAGGGGCGCGGACCAAATATACATTTGAGAAACATCGTACCAGCAAGAAATAATAGGACACTGGGTTTTGAACCATTCAGGTGATAAAGTTTCAAGCATAAGCCAAGAGGAGCTGTCAGAAAATAACATAAATCTACAGGTAAACCAAGAACCACCTGTTTTACAAATTCTTTGAACCGAATAAAATTTCATACTAGATGTTCATGTTTATGTTGATAAAAGAAAAACCACATGCAATTACTGTAAAAACAAGTTCCGAACTGTATATGATAACAGTGAACTTAAATATATTAAAAGTGAGCCAGTTACAGTTTGGGGTTTGAATACCCATAAGCTACAGCCAAGTAAATTCGACACAGTAACCTACGGAGACACATCCTACAACAAGAAGATTTGTCACAATGGAACGGCTGGAATTAGCGACCATGAAAGGAAGACCTCCAATTTGATTCACATTCTACAGACTCGAATAGGACACCAAATCCACAGAACGATTTGTTTTACAACAGAAACGGGGGTAAAAGTGACCCTACCCATTGTAAGTCGAGGGTTTATTTGGCATTGGACCAAAGTCTAAAGACCTAAAACCTGCAAAAGAAAAGCGCACAGAAAGTGTTACTCACTATCCGGACAAATACTGTAGTCAAACAAAAGAAATTCAGTGGAGATATGAAGTAGCAGAGGTTCACTTGACTAAGGTGGCTAATAGAGACAGTTGTCAAACAGGAACTTCAAAAACCTGCTCGCAAGGAGCCGCTACGTGAGGACGGAAGAATATATGCTGAATAGTGTGAATCATAGAAAAATAAGTTACCTTTCCGGGTGAGAAGAACCATGCTGAAGTTGGAAGCCATTGTATCATTGCGGGACATTAACGACACAAGTGAGACACGAGCCTTTCAATGGTTGAAAAGTTAAACTACAACAAATAGCAATTACAACTAAAATTGTTGTCAACAAGGTCCAATTAACCAGAAAATGAACCAAATATTACCATGAGTGTACCATGAGTGTACCATAAGTCAACATTGTTACTTGCAAGCGAAACGAATGAGGAAACCAGTCCAAAAGAAGAGATAACCAGATTGAAACCCTCGCAGTGCCAAGAGAGGTAGAAACCCTCACAGTGGAGGGAAACAGCGGAAGTGAAAGTGGAGTAGTCGGCATAGGGTTTACCAACGGGAGAAGGGCAAAGCCCAAGGAAAGTGGACAGGTGTCGATCATATCGGAGGCGTGTACAAGCCAATCAATTGGCCAATAAATACTACCGCAAATCAACGACTGATTAAATCAACAAATCCTACGGAACATCGATTGTGTAGACCATGGAACAAACAAATTTCATGACAACTGTTGTTACAAGCTATTTAAAATGACATGTGATTTTGAGTCGACGTGTTTGATTTTTGCATTGTGATAAATACAAAGGTGAGTTGCTGTGATTTTTGTCAGTTTTATTAATTGTTTTGGGGTACAGGTGAGGCTCGAGGGTTGCGTTCCATCAAAGTGGTATCAGAGCAGGTTGTAGTGAGTAGGAAAAAAAAATGGAAGTTGGTAGACGAGGAAGAGGAAGAGGAAGAGTAATCTGAAGAGGAGCAGAAGAGGGACTGAGAGAAGAAATCCACATTTTGAATGCGCGATTGGCAGCAATAGAGGCTGGAAGGATGAGAGACCCTGAAGGAGGGGATGATAGTGATGAAGAGGTTGTAAAACTGGCAGATGGTTTGGAGGGAGAGGCACCTGAACTCATATTATTGAGGTCAGTTTTTTTATCCAGTCATAAGCCAAAACATGAACTTTCTACTTATGACGGGAGTTTGTCGGCAGATGTGTTACTGGATTGGCTTAGTGAAGTGAACAAATATTTTGATTTTGAAGAAATCAGCGAGGAAAAGCGAGTGAAATTCGCTGCCACCAAGCTGAAAGGACATGTGTCCTTGTGGTGGGACAACATTCAGGCGGAAAGGAAAAGGCTGAATAAACAGCCTATAAAAAAATGGGCCAGGATGGAGGCCAAGCTGAAAGAAAAATTTCTGCCCAAAGATTATCAGATTATGTTGTACAGGCAAGTACAGAATTTGAGGCAAAGGGGGTTGACAGTCAAGGAGTATACAGAAGAGTTTTACAAGTTGAACTTAAGGGCATGATATATAGAGGACATGCTCGAAAAAACAGCAAGGTTTGCAAATGCATTGAGAGGGGAGATACTGGACGAAATCAATATTCTCTCACCCAGAACTTTAGATGAGGCATATCAGTGTGCCTTGAAGGCGGAAGAGAAAATAATCAAGAAGAAGAATGCCAGGAGAGGAGGTGGATCTGGCAGAGGAAAGGGGAAGGCTTTTGGCAGAGGCAGAGGTATAGGTTCCAATGAGGAAGGCAGCAGTTCCAAATCTGCAGGAACATCAGAAAAGGATAGTGGCACTAGAGGGGGATGACCATACCAGCGAGGGAGAGGTAATGGTTGGGGAAGAGGAGCTGTCGAGTGTTATCGGTGCCACAAGTGGGGGCACAAATCATATGAATGTCCTGAAGGAGAACCATCAAGTGGGAGAGGAACGTATGTTGCCCAAACAGAGGAAGCGGAAGCACCTCCCCAGGAAGTGGAAAATTCACCGGAGACAGGCGAAGCCTTGTTGCTGAATAAGGTGTTGATAAAACCAGCAAAAGAAATGGTGGAACCAGATCAAAGAAAGGCCTTGTTCCGGACAATTTGCAAATCACAGGGTAAGTGCTGCAAAATAATAATTGACAGCGGAAGTACCGATAATTTGGTGGCCACGGAAATGGTGGAGAAATTGGGGCTGAAAAGGCTGAAGCATCCCACCCCTTACAAAGTGTCGTGGCTACAAAAGGGGCATCAACTGTTAGTGGACGAACAGTGTGAATAAAATTATAAGAATAAAATATCTGCGACATTATGCCAATGGATGTTTGCCATATACTGTTAGGAAGGCCCTGGAGGTATGACAGAAAAGTAGTTCATGATGGGAAGACAAACTGTTACAAGTTTGTCAAGGATGGGATAAAGCACACACTTGTGCCCATCAAGGAGGAAAAGACAGCAGAAGCTAGTGGAGTAAAGGCATTACTTGTGGGCAGAAAAGAATTCTTGAAGTAGGTTGAGGATAATGATGTTAATTTTGTTGTTGTGAGGAGACCAAAGACCGTAGTATTACACACAAAGATCACAGATCTACCAGAGGAGATCCAAGACATGTTGTAGGACTTTGGCGATATCATAGCAGATGACTTACCTGACGAATTTCCACCTAAGAGAAGCATCAGCCACTATATTGATTTTATACCAGGAGCTAGCTTACCAAATAATGCAGCTTATCATGTGAGCCCGAAAGATAATGAAGAAATTCGGAAACAGGTGCAGGAATTGCTTGATAAAGGGCTGATCAGAGAGAGTATGAGTCCCTGTGCAGTTTCGACAGTTTTAGCTCCTAAAAAAGGTGGCGAATGGTGAATGTGCACAGACTCCAGAGCTATTAACAAGATTACGATCAGGTACAGGTTTCCATTGCCGTGAATGGATGACATGATGGATTGTTTAAGTGGGGCAGCATATTTTTCGAAGATTGACTTGAAGAGTGGATACCACTAGATTCGAATCTGGGAAGGGGATGAATGGAAGGCAGCTTTCAAGACAAATGAAGGGTTATACGAATGGTTGGTGATGGCATTTGGGTTAAGTAATGCCCCCAGTACATTTATGCGCCGAATGAACGAAGTGCTGAAAGAGTTCATTGGGAAATTTGTGATTGTATATTTGGATGACATTTTGATTTTCAGCAAAACGAAGGAGGAACACTTCCGACATGTTTGAAATGTATTGAGAAGATTGCAGCAGAACAAGCTGCTAATAAATTTGAAAAAGTGTACTTTTTTTCAACGGGAACTAGTTTATTTGGGTTTTGTGATTGCTGAAAATGAGTTGAAGATGGACCCAGAGAAAATTGCAGCTATAGTAAACTGGCCATCCCCAAAAAATTTGTTCGAGGTTTGAAGTTTTCATGGGTTAGCGAGCTTTTACAGGAAATTTATCAAAGATTTTAGTGGGATCTGTGCACCCATGTTGGACACAATTAAAAAGGCCAATCAACCTTTTTGCAGGACTGAAGCAGCAGAGAATAGTTTTCAGACTTTAAAGAGGAAGATCACTGAGAGACCGATTTTGAGATTGCTTGATTTCAACAAACTTTTTCAAGTTCGTTGTGATGCCAGCAGTACGGCCATTGGGGCAGTACTTAGCCAAGAGGACAGACCGGTCGCTTATTTCAGTGAGAAATTGAACGAAAGTAGGCAGAAGTATTCATCCTATGACGAAGAATTTTATGCAATCGTTCAAGCTTTAAAACAATGGAGGCACTATTTGTTAGGTAATGAGCTTGTTTTATTTTCTGATAATTCTGCCGTACAGTATGTTATGCAACATCATAAGTTGAATCATAGGCATGCAGAGTGGGTGGAGTATCTACAGAGCTTTACATTTGTATTGAAACATATCAGCGGGTAGTCCAACAAGGTGGTAGACGCATTGAGTAGAAGAGCATTCCTCTTACAGGAAAGCACAGTGTAGGTGTTGGGTTTTGAGCATTTGAAGGATTTATACCCAACAGATATAGATTTTAAGGAGGCCTATGAGGCTTGTCAGAACCCTTTGCTGTGGAACAATAGTCCATGGTTGGACTATAACGTGCAAGAAGGATTTTTGTTTAAGGGAGGACAATTGTGCATTCCCGACTGCTCAATGACAGAGAACATTGTTCGGGAAAAACACAACGGCGGTCTGGCCGGACATTTCGGCATAGACAAGACGTTATCGCAGATAGAACATTTTTACTACTGGCCAAAGCTACGGCGGGACGTGCAGAGATATGTACGCATGTGTAAAATGTGTCAGTTAGCAAAAGGAAGCAGTCAGAATGCAGGACTTTATACGCCACTGCCCATTCCAAGTAGACCATGGGACTCAGTCAGTTTGGACTTTGTCTTGGGTCTGCCTAAGACATAATGGGGGTTTGATTCTGTAATGGTGGTGGTGGAAAGATTTACGAAGATGGCACATTTTATCCCCTGTCAGAAAACCAGTGATGCCACTCACATAGCACACTTGTTTTTCACAGAAATTGTTAGACTGCATGGCTTACCAAGGTCAATTATTTCTGATAGAGATGTACATTTCACAGAACATTTTTGGCGAACTCTATGGAAAAAACTGGATACCTAGTTAAATTTAAGTTCCGCTTACCACCCACAGACTGATGGGCAGACGGAAGTGGTAAATCGGAGCTTAGGAAACTTGCTACGAAGTCTAGTCGGTGAACGTTCATGAATGTGGGGTCGATTTCTTGCTCAAGTGGAGTTTGCTTACAATGATTCACCAAATCGTAGCACAGGATACAGTCCTTTTCAGGTCTTGTATGGGATACATCCTCGCGGAATACATGAGCTGTGGGATTTGGGAAAACTTGAAAAACGAAGTGCTGATGGGGAAGATTTTTCCCAAGAAATGAGCGACTTGCATGAACAGGTGAAATTGAGACTGCAAGACAGCAACCAAAAATACAAATAACATGCATATTTAAAAAGATGAGCAGTTCATTTTAACATTGGGGACGAAGTTCTTGTGCATTTACGCAAGGAACGTTTTCCAAAAGGGGAATATAATAAACTGAAATTTAAAAAGATTGGCCATGTAAAATTCTGCACAATTTCTCTGCAAATGCTTACAAAATACAATTACCGCTAGGTATCGGAATTTCACCTATTTTTAATGTAGCAGAAAAGATCTGTTTTCGTATTTCACCAATCCTGAGGATGATAGGAAAGCAAGGCCAGAGCGGGACACCCAGGTTGATCAGAGATCGTGGATGGGACAAATGCCTATGGTGCAACCCCTTGAGATCGAGGCTATCCTCGATACACAGGTAGCCAAGAATACACATAGGAAGGAGTATCTGAAATATCTGGTCAAGTGGAAGAACCGCCTCATTGAGGACAGTTCCTAGCTTGACACAGTTCAAATTCAGAAAGCTGGCTATTCGGTGGACAAACTCATGGAGCGGAGCCATGACTTTTTGTTACCCCGGGAGCCTGATGCAGGAGCATCTCACTCGGAGTAGAAAAAGTTGAACAGGTTTTTGTCTCACTGATTATGTTGTTTTCCAGACAGGTCTTAGTGCCTGAGAAATTTTTTTTTTATATGTTATCGTTAGTATGTTTATTTTCACCCTCTTATTTATTGTTGAGGGAAGAGACATTAGGATTAGGTAGAATAAAATCAAATTGTGGGTTAATTAATAGAGTTTGTTTAATTTAAGGTAGTTATACATGACGGTTGGTAATTCAACTGAAAGCATAAAAAGAAAAATACAATGTAATTTGCGGGATCTCTTTCGGGAGAAGAAGAAAGAAAGGAACATAATATTTCTTTACAAGAACAAAAACTGAAATTGATATCTGACAGGAAGACCATCTGTTTTAAACGTGATTTTCTGTGACCATTCACTGTTTTATTATTGTTGTGATTTGTATGACTAATGACTGAAATCTGAATAGCAACTTCACAATACTGAACGAGCGACAAGAGAAAGAAATCCATAGTGCACAGGGGCGCGGACCAAATATACATTTGATAAACAGCGTACCAGCAAGAAAGAACAGGATGCTCGATTTTGAACCATTCAGGTGATAAAGTTTCAAGCATAAGCCAAGAGGAGCTATCGGAAAATAACATAAATCTACAGGTAAACCAAGAACCACTTGTTTTACAAATTCTTTGAACCGAATAAAATTTCATACTAGATGTTCTTGTTTGTCTTGATAAAAGAAAAACCACATGCAATTACTGTAAAAACAAGTTCCGAACTGTATATGATAACAGTCAACTTAAATATATTCAAAGTGAGCCAGTTACAATTTGGGGTTTGAATACCCATAAGCTACAGCAAAATAAATTCGACACAGTAACCTATGGAGACACATCCTACAACAAGAAAATTTGTCACAACGGAACGGCTGGTATTAGTGACCATGAAAGGAAGACCTCCAGTTTGATTCACATTCTACAGACTCCAATAGGACACCAAATCCACAGACTGATTTGTTTTACAACAGAAACGGGGGTAAAAGCGACCCTACCCATTGTAAGCCGAGGGTTTAGTTGGCATTGGAACAAATTCTGAAGACCTAAAACCTGCAAAAGAAAAGCACACAGAAAGTGTTACTCACTGTCCGGACAAAAAATGTAGTCAACAAAAGAAACTCAGTGGAGAGATGAAGTAGCGGAAGTTCACCTGACTAAGGTGGCGAATAGAGACGGTTGTCGAACAGGAACTTCAAAAACCTGCTCGCAAGAAGCCACTACGTGAGGATGGAAGAATATATGCTGAATAGTGTGAATCATCGAAAAATAAGTTACCTTTCTGAGTGAGAAGAACCGTGCTGATGTTGGAAGCCACTGTAGCATTGCGGGACAGTAACGACAGAGGTGAGACACGAGCGTGTCAATGGTCAAAAATTTAAACTACAGCAAATAGCAATTACAACTGAAATCGTTGTCAACAAGGTCCAATTAACTAGAAAACGAACTGAATATTACTGTGAGTGTACCACAAGCCAACACTGTTACTTGCAAGCGAAACGGACGAGGAAACTAGTCCAAAAGGAGAGATAACCAGCTTGAAACCCTCGCAGCGCCAAGAGAGGCAGAAACCCTAGCAGTGGAGGGAAACAGCGGAAGTGAAAGTGGAGTAGTCGGCATAGGGTTTACGAATGGGAAAAGGGCAAAGCCCAAGGAAAGTGGACAGGTGTCAATCACATCGGAAGTGTGTACAAGCCAATTAATTGGCCAATAAATACTACCGCAAATCAACGACTGATTAAATCAACAAATCCTATGGAACATCGATTGTGTGGACCACAGAACAAACAAATTTCATGACAGTTGTTGTTACAAGCTATTTAAAATGACATGTGATGTGGAGTCAATGTGTTTGATGTTTGCATTGTGATAAATACAAAGGTGAGTTGCTATGATTTTTGTCAGTTTTATTAATTGTTTTGGGGTACAGGTGAGGCCCGAGGGCTGGGTTCCATCAAGATCACCGATGAGAAAGGGGACAAAAAAACAAAAAGTCGAAATGGTAGACTTGTTATACTAGTATGCCTTTAGCCATTCAATTCCTCAATAAAGAGTGTTCATTGTATGTACGTCTTGATGAGAAGCTCCATGTGTTTCAAACATCGTATATGGCTTTGCTAACCCTTTCAGGGTTATGTGGTTGTTGGGGTTCAAAGGATGAAAATTTGATGGGAAATTGTTTGTTATTAGCTTATTTGCATGTAAAATATTTGAAAATAGTGCAAATTTTTTTTTTTTGATATTGTATATATAGATCTGGCCAGTGTAAAAACTTATTAAATTTGACTAGTGAATCTGTTTTAGAATTCCATCTATATCTATAGTCCAGGCTCAAATTCATATCCTCAAACCCTAGATCGTTGGAGGGGACAAATTTTGTGGCCTTGTTGCTGACTGAGCGATTTCATCCCTCGAATTTTATTCAATTCCTTTCATTGAAGAAATCAACTCGCCATGCCATGGTCTTGCTGTGGTTTTGCACTCAGCCAAGTCTGGAACTTCAAATTAGTTTTACTATTGATTCAAAATTATAGAAGTTTTCTTGTTTTTTTATGGAAGTCGTTTTAAGTTTTATCTACATACATTAGTGTTGAACTTTTTTCTTGTGTTAAATACAAGTTACAGACAAACAATATTTCATATTTAAAATTTTCGAAAGTTTCAAGTTTTATGTACATACATGAGTGTTGCACTTTTTTCTTTTTGTTATAATCCAGTTTCAGACAAACAATATTTCATATTTAAAATTTTCGAAAGTTTTACTTCATTAACATTAAGAAATTCTGCTGAGAATAATTCATAACAAACTAGATATAATTTAATTTTTGAATACGATAAATTTAGATCCATAAACAAATGAAGTTTGTCATCATACCAAACCAATTAAAAATAATTTAATATCTTCAAATGAGAAATTTAGATCCATAAACTTTGTCATAACAGGCCATCCTTAGGGACGACTTCTTGTCGTAAGGAGAAATAATACTTTCGTTGACTGAAGAGAAGAGAAGATTGTTTTATCCAAAATCAACTGATTCAACCTACATGTTTGGTGGATTTTTTTATCCAAAATGAACTGATTCAACTTACATATTTATGCTCTGCTTTTAGAATTTACTACCGCTAATTTAAATGTTTACATTTCAGATTTATATTTTAAATATTTGTTCTCCTGTCCCTATTAACATTTTAAAATTTCTATTACCTGTAAAATACCTGCAAAAACAGAAAAAAAAAAATGTTCTATGGAACATCAAATTCTAGGCCTTGGCTAGCGCTTTAGTTCTCAATAAAGAGTCATTATATATATGTATGCTGAGAACTTAGAAACCCCATGCAGAGATGGAATTTGACGTAAATTTTTCCCAGCACAGGTCATTTCCCCGTCATAGAGCGTTTTTCTGGTAATTAATGTTTGGAATTTGTGGATGCCTTCATTTCCCAACATGCTTGGAACGATTGAACACATACTTTTTAAGGGTAATTTTTTTCTGAAAATGTCATTACACCCATTTATTTTCACATTATTTTTTGGATACCACTTACCAATTACTAGTGCCAACTGACAATTGCAAGGACAATCGAGATTCGCTGAATCTCCGTCTATAACTTATAAAACCTAATGTGATACGAAGTTCAGGATAACCTATAGGATTTGGGAAGCCTGGGACTCTGCACTACATTATCTATTTAACGCAATAAATTTCAATAGCTCGATGAAAAATAGACGAAAGATCTCACACGGTGTATTAAACGTGATTGTAATATCAAAAAGTACTGTAAAATTTTGGGCAGGCCGCAGAACTCAGTTCTTAGAAATTAGAAGTGATACGTGGGAAGTTACAATGTGGTGTCACCGTGTCACAATCAAGTTCAATTTTTGGATGAAAAAAAAAAATCTAAAGAAAAGGATTCACCATAGTATTTATTTTTGTGAATGATTTTAGTGATATTTTACATGTTTGCATAGTCGTACCTTCAACAATGCAGATATTTGTCGTAGAAGATGGAAATAACTAGCGGGCCGAAAGTTTCAAAGTACCAAGAATAACCCATATTTAGCCAGAGAAAGAGACCTACAGTGGATATCTTCTTGTATGTGTTTAAGAAATTTGGATGGAGGAAGAATATTATGATGTCACAAACAACCTATATTTCACCGACCAGTTAGATTCACAGTGGACAAGCTCTCGTGAGTCGTAGCGTTTTGGAAATTTGAGGAACGAGGAGAAATGATGTTGCAGCAAGTGGCTGCGATTTCATCTGGGATTTCAGGTTAGTGGCCCATGATCTCTGGTGGGGTGTCTCAAAATACTGCAGGTGGTGGAGGTTGGAAGGCTAGACTCACCGTTGCATCGACCTGGAAAACATTCGAGGTGGAGGGTGCATAGCAGCCTAAAGTCCACATAAAAGTGAGTTAGATTGTTGTCGCATGATATACATTATTTCATGCATTATGGAAAAAGATAAGTTATTCGATGTTTAAATTTTTTATACAAGGCCTTCAAATATTAGGGAAAAAGAGGTGATTAATCAACTATTAGCTGACAGTTTTGCATTGTCTTTCGCTACATGGTTTAAATTGCGTCTATGTGTGTTTGTATTAGAGTTATGATGAATTATGATATTTTTGGAAATCCTATTTTATTAATGTGTTGGCAACATGTGTACGTGAACATTGTTTTGTGTTCAAATGACATATTAAATGTCTGACAGTAAACCGAGCAAAATATCACGTGAACATTGTTTTGTGTTGGAATGACATATTAAATGTCTGAAAGTAAACCGAACAAAATATCCAAGGGCATCATAGAATACCACTAGGTTAGAGGATCGATTCTTGATTGTATGATTGTGAGTCAGAGTTGCAGACTGAAGAGTTTGTTGATGGATCGAGATTCGGAATAGATAACCACTTCTGGGATCAACATCAATGCTGGAACATTGACTAACATTGGGCATGTGTTATATGTGCTTTATGGGACACCTGGAAATAGATTCCTGGGTTGAGTTCAATTACCCTCTGGAAATCGTCCTGAGAGGCTCTAATGAAGGCACTTTTGCTGCGTTCGGTTCCAGTCAGATCTTAACCTGCAGCTCCCAAGGAAATGCACCCAGCATGGTAGAAAATAGCGCTAGATTAGAGGGCATTGATCAACTATTGAGAGTAGGTGCTAGCTATGGTTGTAACGCAACCAGATATTGAGGAAATCATGTTTCCCCAATTGTTGGATTGAAGGAAGTGCCCAACTCTGGTGAAATGCTAAGGAAATCGAGTTGTTGTTTGGGATTAGGGAAGCGTTGTCAAACTTTACATTGTTGGAAAACTAATTGCCTGTGTTGAAGCGTACAATATGAAAACTGATGATGGAAGAGGTTGCTCAATTGATATGTGGAGGGGAAACTCTGTTGGTGTTATGGTTCTCCTTTTGATGAATGTTGAATTCCATGCTTCGATAGATTCTATCTCTAGATTGAGAGAATAACTGTCGATAGAGAGTTACTTGACGAATATCTCCTAGCAAGGTGAAATTGTTGATTTAGATACACATCAATTTTGGATTTAAAAAAAAAAAAATATTGCATTCCAATTCTAAAAGCTTAGGATCTGATTTGTCAACACTGAAGTTTGTATTCTCTCATTGAATTAAAACTGTTGGGAATCTAAACTAGTAAGGTCGTGTGCATTGTTGAGTTTAGCACCTAGTTTCCAACTCACCGAAAAATTGTCATGGTCCGTGGATCATTAAATAATCAATTGAACTGGAGATTGCTTGAAGAAATGAAAAGATCAACCTTGTTGACCTTTCCAAATGTAGGTAATTGTTTATCAGCTATTATGTTGATATGTGTATATTTGAATATGAAATCATATAACTAGAATTTCTCACGTAATGGATGATATGTGGATTAAATAAGTAAGTATTTAAAAATTGGGAAGCTTCGAAAGAGTTTTTGGGCATTTTGGTGCCACCAATCAAGGACATATAGATTTATAGGTAGTGTATCTATTTTATGGTAAGTAAATTTATAATAAGCATTCATCTAAACCAAAAAAAATTATTAACAATTTTAATTTCTCAAATAATATTTTGATCATATTTATTGAAGGGATCATATCATCATATATTACCAACATGTAATTTTAGTGACTAATAAAATTTAATTATACCAACATGTAATTTTAGTGACTAATAAAATTTCATTATAACAAATAGATAAAAAATCTCATTCCCCGTTCATATACACTTCAAGATGGAATTTAAAGTATTTCATTATTTTGTATTAAATATATGGTTACTTATTTAAAACATTCAACATTTAATAAATTAAAAAAAAAAAAATTATAGTAATTATTATTATTATTTCGTATTTTTATTTTTAACGTTAATATCACAGCACATTCAAAGAGTAACATATTCAATTTGTGGAATCATGCCCATAGCATTCACGTCTCTGAGCTAGGTATTGCGGATGCAGAGGAGCTTCAACAGCCGCCATGAGTATGCCTGGGGTGGGGAGCCTTGTCCCACCCCGCCGATCTCATGAGAGGAAGCATTCCGAAGACTGTTAACGCAAAAAGGGAAGAAACACATGAACCCAAAAGTCTCGAAATTCATCAAAAAATTGGAGGAAATTCCTGAGATTGCCCTGCCAGAAGATCAAGTGATAAAAATTGCCCTAGCCCTGGCTAACAAAGGGTTGGTAGGACAATTGATGGGACGCTAGCCCTCTACAAAAACAAAAAATGACTGGATTCAACGCAACTCGAGACCTCAGCTGAAAAACAACGTGATCTGCTATGCAGTCGGAAGAGGGTATTTCATTTTCGAGTTCACCTCCAAAGAAGATCAAGATCTGGTATTCAGAAACGGTCTGTACTTTATGGGAAATCAGGATCTGTATCTTAATAAATGGACCCCCGATTTCAATCCCTCAGTCAATGTCCCTAAAGAGGTCCCAGTCTGGGTTCGTCTCCCCAATCTACCGATCCATTGCTGGAGCTATCACACCTTGCAGAAGATTGGAAATGGTCTTGGCCATTTCATCGACAAAGCAGATAACAAGGGCCAATATACCTGCGCAAGAATCTCTGTGGAAGTCGATCTGGAAGCTGGGCTGCCCGAAGCGGTAAAAATTACAGTCAGATAATGGCATCACTATCAAAAATTGGATTACGAGCAATTGCCTTTCAAATGCAGAACCTGTCATGAACATGGACACTTCCAACAAAATTGCCCAAAAGCCCCAACAGGGGACAAAGTGGACGAAAAAGGATAGAAAGAGATAAAGAAGGGCAAGGCAATTCCAAAACCAACTGAGAAGAAAAATTCAGGGCCATTGGTGAAGCCCTAGCCTAATCCAAAGGCCAAAGAAGTCCCAAAAGAAGGGTCCTCCTCTGGGGAAAAGGTGAATGCCATTGAGACCTAAGAGGAACCAGAAGATTCGTCAAATAAAGTGAAATAAGCTGAGGAAAAAACAAACCTCCCTCCAACAGAGGATGACCAAGGGGAAAAAGAAGAAAATGAGGAGCACATCAGTCTTGGTTCTGATTATGGGGGAGAATCAGAAGATGGAGACTCCGAATCAGACAGCTCGCAAGTCACTCCAATCAAGTCGGCCATGGGCCGAAAGTCCAAGAAGAAACAGAGAGAGGAAAAAAATTATCTGGATGTACTCCAAGGCTCCTAGAAAACTCTCATAGTAATGATGAATACCAGATCTAGTTACAAGCATGGTCAGGCTCCAAAAGGAGCCACAACCTCCCAAGCCAGTAAATAATGAAATACGTCTCCTGGAATTGCAGAGGGTTAGGCAGAAGACTGAAAGAAGAAGCTCTGAAAGACATTATGAGGATGCACTCACCTAAAATCCTTCTCATCCAGGATACAAAGATGGAGGACCTTCTTCTCCTCCAAGCAAGCAAAGCATTCTGGCATAAAGGCCAAGGAAGAGTTGTCAGTGCTAGAGGCGCCTTTGGAGGGATTGCTTCCTTCTGGGACAGCTCCAAATATGATCTGATTTACAAAGAATGTTGCCCCCATTGGCTATTCACTAAGCTCTTCCACAAAGAATCTAGCCATCAAGTAAGTATGTTCAATTTATATGCTCCGGTCTTACAAGCTGAGAAATTTTTTTTTTGGGACTCGCTTCAGTCCTATCTTTTCTTGCACAATATAGAAAATATTATTATTGCAGGTGATCTGAATGTTACACTAGATGCAGAAGAGAAAAAAGGGGGCTCTCCGGTTAGGGACCCAGCTAGAGAAAGGGTTGAAGACCTCATGTTATGTTTGGATCTAGAGGATATTAAGCCCACATCTGGGAAATTCACCTGGTCCAACAAAAGGATAGGCCCTGGCCACATTGCTGCTCGTTTGGAAAGATTCCTTATCCAAACCTCCTTCTTGACCTGCGGTCTAATGGCCACCTCTAAAATTTTTCCAAACTACACCTCTGATCATAAACCCATTTTTCTTGAACTCTCCTTGGATGGAAATCTTGGCCCCATTCCCTTTAGATTCAGTCCTCTGTGGATACATCAAGAAGGTTTCTAGGAGGTGGTCTCCGAGGCCTGGAACCGACAAGTTCAAGGATCCCCTTTCTTTGTGTGGGAAGAAAAATTGAGGGGACTTAAAAGAGAGCTCAAGGAGTGGGCTAAAAGATTGAAAATGCCCACTGCCAAAAGAAAGGAGATGCATGACACTTTAGCAGTTCATCAATTAACAATGGAGAAATCCGATGTAACTCAAAACCTCCTTCAAAAAGAAGTATAACTGCAAAAATATTTCCATAGAGCAAGTACGGATGAAGAAGAATTCTGGAGGCAGAAGTCCAGAAATCTTTGGTTACATGCCGGAGACAAAAATACAAGATTCTTCCGTAAGCAAGCCGAAGCATGCAAGCACTTCAAAACAGTAAATGAAGTTCATTATCAAAACACTGTGGTTAAATATTTTGAAGGCATAAAGTGAGAAACCCACTCTTTCTTCAAAGACCTTTATTTTTCCCCGGAAGTCCCTCCTATCGATTCTCAAGCCTATTCGATTGATCTAATTCCTCATTGTGTTCAAGACTTTGATAATGCTATGCTGAGTGCTCCAATCAGTATGAATGAGATTAAAAAAGATTTGGATAACATCGAACCGGATAAGGCTCCTGGCCCTGATGGGTTCACAACAAGTTTCTACCAAAATTCTTGGCTTATAATTAAAAAATATCTTCTGAGAATGGTCAGGAAATCTCAGACATGTACCAATATTGGAGGCAGTACCAACTTGACCTTCCTCACCCGGATTCTGAAAGATAAAGGTGCCACCGACTTCAGCAGATTCTGGCCCATTTCTCTGTGTAATACAAGTTATAAGTTGGTTACCAAAATAATAGCCAACTGCCTTAAGAAAATTCTGTTGGTCATCATCCCTGAAAACCAAGGAGGATTCATCAAAGGGGGAAAGATTCTTGAGAATATTGTGCTGGTGCAAGAAGCAATTCACTCAAGCTGTCACCAAAAAGAGAAAGGAATGGTGATTAAGCTAGATTTGGCAAGCACCTTTGATAGGGTGAGACATGAATTCTTGTTTTCTGTGATGGAGAAATTTGGCTTCTGAAAAGCTCTCATAAATTGGGTGAAAGCCTGCATAGCGTCCCCTTAGATTGCGCCATTGGTTAATGGTTGTTCAACGGAATTCTTCCAAGTCTTGAGGGGGCTAAGACAAGGTTGCCCATTGTCCCCGCTTCTTTACACTATTCAAGCTTCGGTGCTTAGCTTCCAGCTAGACTACTGTCAACATATTCAAACTCTGCCAGGCATTAGGATGGCTCACAATGTTAAAGACATAAATCATGCCTAGTTTGCTGATGATACATTATTTCTTGGAGGAGAAAGCATAAATTATGCAAGGTCCTTCAAAAAGGAGCTGAACACTTATAGGGAGGTTTCAGGCAGCAAGATCAACTATCTAAAAAGCACGATTTATGGATGGAATTGCTCGATCAAGGAATTGACAGACATAGCAAGGTTGTTAGAAATGGAAGGAACCCTGACTTGGGAGTCATTTAAGTATCTTGGGATTCCAATCTTCAAATCAAATCCTAAAGTATCTCACTGGATGCCATTGCTGGACAAACTAAAACTCAAAGTACAAGCTTGGGGAGCCTCATGGTTGAATAATGCTGGGAAGGTAATCCTAATGAAATCTGTTCTCATAAGTCTTCCTTTATATCATAATTCCATTCTACTTGCTCCTAAATCCTTTATTAGTAAAGTGGATGGTCTTCTAAGAAGATTTATGTGGGAGGGAGGGCAAAATAATGAAAGAAGGCTCCATTTAGTAAACTGGGACACTCTTAAGAAGCCATACTTGGAAGGAGGTCTCCAAATGCGTGATCTGGCTGCCCAAAATCTTGCTCTCGGATCCAAGCTTCTTTGGAACATTGTTTCTGGGAATTCCAGTTGGAGCAAGTGAGTTTTGTGGAAAAAATATTTTCATGGGCAGTGCTTGAGGTGCTTGGACCAACCTCCAAGAATAACCAAAGGATCACCGGTATTCAAACTCTGTCTTACAACAATGGAGAATTTTAGTCACAAGTTATACTGGATCCCAGGTAATGGGAAAAAATAAGAATTTGGGAAGATTCGATCCTTGGAGATCAGCCCTTGAATCAGATGGAAGAACTTGCAAATGTCAGAGTTTGGCTTCAGGACAACAATCTGAAAACCCTTTGGGACATCTCCAATTGGACTGATGAT
Source organism: Pinus albicaulis (assembly GCA_034641835.2). Lineage (NCBI taxonomy): Eukaryota > Viridiplantae > Streptophyta > Pinopsida > Pinales > Pinaceae > Pinus > Pinus albicaulis. The sequence goes on along the minus strand of CM076575.1, from coordinate 947,654,635 downwards.
GCTAGAAGTCTTTGGGATGGATGCAATCTGGGGGAGGTCCCTCAATGGCTGGGTGGTGAAGCCACTTTACTGCTGGATTTGCTCCAAGGAAAATCTCCTTTAAAGGCCTCTTCTAAGGACAAAAGAGGGTGGGATTCACTTTCAAGCTCATACTCAGTAGCAGAAGGTTACAAAAGTATAATGGCTGTCCCAAATGCACCTCTGGATCCAACTCAATGGAAATTTATCTGGACTTTTCCTTCACTTCCCAAAGTTGACTTCTTTTGCTGGACATTGGTGCATAAAATTATCCTCACCAGAGATAACCTGCGAAGACGTGGAATGGAAGGGCATTCAAGGTGCCCTCTATGTGTTTTGGATGAAGAAACGGCTAATCATCTGATGTTAATGTGCCCCTTTGCCCAAGAGGTTTGGAGGGGTGTCCTAATGTTAGGTCTTGACAAAATTGAGCTCCCCGGAAATATTCTAGACCTACTAAGAAATTGGACCAAGTTATCCCTGTTTTGTCTCCCCAAAGAAAACCTTCTCAAGAATGGCTGGATGTGGATTTCCAAATTCACATGCTGGAAACTGTGGCTGGAGAGGAACAACATAATTTTCAGGGAGGAGAGTTGTAATCCTGTCAGAGTTATCACTAAAATCAAAACTCTACTCAGTGAGGCCTTAGAAGCCAAAACCACTTTAACAAATGATATGATCCTGGACAGTGAGGAATATCAATGGATAAAAGAGCTAGTTCCAAACCATAAGGATAGTCCCATCCCTCCTGCAAAATCCTTTTCTAAGTGGGAAATTCGTCTAGAAGAGGAGGAATTCATTAAATGGAGATCAGCTCTGGATGATCATTGTCTTTTCTTTGATGGGGCCTCTAAAGGTAACCCAAGAGTAGCGGGTGGTGGTGGATTTCTCTTGAGTCCTGGAGGCTCAACTGAGCTGCGGTTTGCTTGGGGACTGGGCAATGAAACTAACAATAGAGTGGAGGCTATAGCTATGTGGCAGGGTCTAAACCTGGCTATCAAGAGGAATTTCTTATCCTTCTCAGTCTTTGGTGACTTTAGGCTAATTATCCAGGAAATGAACTCTCATAAGGATCCCTCTCAAGTTCATTTAGCCTCCACATTCAAAAAAATCAGGCTACTACTGCCCAATTTTCATAAAATTTCCTTCTTTCATATTTTGCAGAAGTTAAACTCTCAGGCGGACTTGGAAGCCAATCTTGGCTCTCTCCGGATCAGGAGATCTCTGTTAGTTAATGATATTTAATCGCACTACAGTATTCCATAATCCTGAAGAATATTGGGCCTCCATTCCTACTCTGTTTCATATTATTCTTCAATATCTAGAGCTTCGGGGCCAGATCAAAATGAGCAGGAAGATGTTAGGGAACTCAAACTCATTTTCAAGGGAAAAATCAGATTGCAACCCCTTCATTTTCATCCTCTCCATTCTGCTGGAGTTCAATGCTACTTCACTCTGAAATCAGTTGGGTAAGCGCTGGGAGGTTTACGAAGGCTGCATCAAGGCTAGATTAGATAGCAAAAAGGCCTCTGCTGCAAATTATAATGAAACAACAAGAAATGTCGGCAATGTTGACATCGCACCTGGAAAATTTGAACACAAAGTTATAATCCACCAGATTATCCAAAAGAAAACAGGTAAGGAGCTTTTGGTAGACCCGGCATTGGAAGTTCAAAGAATTGGGTCTCCTCTCGACAAATTAGGAAGCAAAGCTAAAACACTGCAAACAGACACAGTAGAAAATGAAGACGCCACTTTGTATCCAGTTCAAGTGCAAATCCATGCCTTTATCTGCAAACACTGGGTAGTTCCATCAGTGCAACTCTCAGAAGCTAAATGCGTTCTTCTCGCCTCCTGTCAAAGAAAAATCAATAGCTGTAACAAAGAAATACACACTAGCCCTATTAAAGTCCTCGGCGACTGTTTTGCTGAATTTTAAATAAAAACTAACCATTATTGTCAAAAAAAAGAAAACATATTCAATTTGTGTAATATATACTATTTAACTTTAAGATATATATATATATATATATATATATATATATATTATTTTATTATTTATTGATTTAATAATTTATTTGTGTGTTAAGGTCATTTTGTTTTTTTATTTATAATAAATATGATAAATATTTGATTTTTTAATCAAACTTTTATTGGTGAAGAATTAATTTATTATGAGAACATCGCTTTTGAAAGGAAAAAAAATTAAACATAAATTTTCTTAACGAGAAGAAGCATAAGGACCCAAAATGTTAAAAAAATGTATGATGGGTAATGACAAATCTAAATTCGAGCCCTTTCCTTATGCGTTTAAAAGTTGTATATGTCAGTGATGGCATCGTGGCATGTTCTTGTTAAGTTTTTGATGTTAAATGCTATTTAAAAAGTGTGTATGCCATCCCCTTAACGCAATGGGTTGTGTCCTTCCACCCAACCCCTTAGCATTCAATGTCTCGGTGGGTGTATACACTCGCCACAACATTGAATGCTATTTAGACAGGTGGATAGACAGACCACAATGCTTTGGCCTTTTACAGTGAATCAACAACCATTTTCAATCTCTAGCTCCCCATATACACCCGCCGCAACATTGAATGCTAAATAATCGGGTGGATAGACATGCCACAATGTTTTGGCCTTAGATGTGCCACAAATCTTTGGCCATTTTTAGCAATTTAGTGACACTTTCTTGTCTCTAGGTCCTTGTGGCTAGAGATGGAATTTGATGGTAAAATTTCTCATCACAGGGTGATTTTCCTGTCAAATATAGTTTAAAATTTTATGAAACCATCAAGATATTTTCTTAAAACTATGAAGAAGGGTTAATGAGGTGTGAAAACTGAAAAAATTGATGAGTGAGTCTATTTTGAAATTGAAACCCAACCGATGGCCAACTCCCGCGAACATGGATACCCAAAAGACAAATTCAGTCCAATGATGGACATGTCCCATAGATGTGATGTCTATGAAAGTAGATGCAATGCATTTCATTCAATTTCTATATACCACTGCTAGTACAAATTCAAATTCCACAACTTTATAAATTACTTCCAATCATCAATAGGCTTATGGATAATTGATTTAACGATAAACTGGAAATGTGTCCTTATTTTTTGTATGAAATGGGTACAGGATTTGGGATTGGTTTTAATTTTTTATTTGGTATCAGGTAAATGATTAAAATTTGTAGTAAAATTAGTTGATAATTTTCGGTTTCTCAAGTTGATAATGGAGGGATGATTCATGATTTTGATGGATTGATGATATAGTTGTGTTGAAAGGGTTATTTTCACTTTAATATCATAGAGATTTTTAATTAATTTTGTTCCAAACTTGGTTTTATGTCCCTCTTAAAATAAAAACTAGCCCAAGTATATAAACAAAAATGAGTTCATGATTAAACACCCCCATCAACATCAATTCATAATAAAAATCAATAAACTTATTACATGTTACATATCATGTTGCTTACTGTTATTATTATTAATTCTAAAAGGAATCTATATAAATTAAACATTTATACATTTGAGAAACATGGAGTGATATTCTTAACCATGGATACCCTTAATCTATAAATAGGTTTACCCACAATATCGTAGGTTATCAATACCACATACTAGTGATTTAAATTCCATGAAATATTTTTGAATATTCATATGGTTTCAATATAAGAGTGAAATCAATCTTAAATTCATTTATATAATGGGTGTATTATATTTGGGGTTGGTTTTAATTATTCATTTGATATTGGTAAATGATTAAAAATTATATTAAAAATTATGCATAATGTTATGTTCTTCAAGATGATATGGATGTAATATTCATGATTTAGATGGATGTAATTCAAATTGTAATTTATTAGACAGACACATTCCACATGCATAATTCCCTCCTATTCAATCTAGGGTTGATATATGTTCTTTTGTAAATGACAATAAAATATTCACTAAATAAAAAAGCAACATAGATGGTAAAAATAATAATAATAATAATAATAAGAAACAAAAATAAATATACATATTGTTTAATTTTTATGATTTGTAATTACTTCAATGATTAATAAGAAATTGAGATGTAACATTTTAAAGATTATCATTTATCTTATTGAGATTTGGGTAGACGAATGAAGATGATGGCTCCAAAAGTGGCAATGGGGCCATGAGGAATGCACACCCAGAAGCATGCATGCGTGTTCCCAAGAATTTTCACACACTCATGGGCATCTAGGCTAGTCAAGGAGAATAGTTTTAGGAGTATGCATGCCTTCCAAAAATGTGCACACATTCCTAGTGACATTTTATTTTAATGCAGCCACAACCCTATTTTTAACGATATTGGGAAACATTATTGTTTCTTTATTTATGTAGAGTGCAAAATCAACACCCTACATCATATGTATGTTCCAAGTAAGAAATATATTTTTGAATTGAAATAAATACACTAATAATACCTTAAACACAATCACTATATTGAACTGTAGGTAAATTGGTTTATAGGAAACCTAATGACACCCAAACCCACCATTACCAATCAAAATTTATAAGAACAAAACTTAAACCAAGAACCAATAAATCCAAATGATGAAATTGATGCATCCTTAGCTACATTGAGTTTATTTTTATAGGATCACCAAAAAACTATAGAGTCAACATAATTGTATCTTGAAAAGTTATTAATTTCAACTGTATTTTCCATCTCCATTTCCAAAGGAAGTTAATAAATATTTATGATCATAGGACTGAAATGCATGAACATTGTAGAAATGGTCTAAATAAATACCAAGTCAAAGACCTCAACATTGCTAAACAATAACTTTTGTCCTTGTTCACTGACCCAAGAATAGACCAACCTTTACCAGTTGACAAAAGAAATTTGTATGGAATGGTGCACCTACCAACCATTTTGAGACAATTAGATGGATCGCATGAGCCTCACAAATGTACCAGCTACATACACACTTACTATGGATGGATGAAGAGTAGTAGGAAGTGGAGTTTTATAAAAGAGGTTGTTGTCTTTAGCAAATTTGCATTTAGTGTGTGTGTGTGTGTGCGTATGTGTGTTTTATTTATTTATATCATTAAATGTTGTATATAGTTTCTACATTTTTATAACACTCCTCCCACGTGTATAGATGCATCAATACAAGTTTTTACCATTGATGTTGTAATGGATGTTACTTGTACATTTGACAGGTATGTGAATTAAAACTATACTTCCTTATAAAATGTTTCATATGTTTTTACTCCATAATATAAATTGTTTTAGTTTTGATATAATTGTGGTGTTCGCTTAATGTTTTTATAGATCACAATCACAACAGGAAATGCTGCAAACCCCCCCAAGGAAACCATATATTCCCCTTCTCAGGCATCATGTATCAAATAAGATTTTTCTTAAATTATTATTTAATTATTATATTTTGTTGTACTAAATGAAACATTATAAATGTGTATGCAGTTTCCTTCATTTTTTTCAATTTTCCACTGTTTACCCTTACATATTATTCACCACCACCCATTCCTTTTCCACAATATGTCCATCATTATCATCACATTGGTTAAATTTTTGGTCTCAACCTTACCTCGACTAGGGAAATTCAATAACTAGTACAACCCATGGGTGTTGACACTTAGCTGCATCCACCACCTTCATCATCCCATCCACCCATAAAGGTTTCATCCATAAAAAATGTGGTAGTGCCCATGATGCCCGCACCCCCAATTTTACCACCATTATTCCATCCCCATTCTTTTCTCCAAATATCCCCCATGCAATCCCCAAACCATCCACCCATGATTCCAGTTCAATGGATGCAACATTAGATGTTTCCTTTGATAATATCATGAAACTAAATCCCAGATCGCTAGTAAATATCCATCATTGGGTGATCCATTCATGATAATATCATTTATTCATGAGTTTTGTCTTTATGATAAATTGAATTTTTTCTAGGATTTTTTCATTTAAATTCTATGCCCGGACTTTTGTAACTACTGCAGGGTGGTATAGTAGAGCTTTTGGGGGAATGGAGGAGGATGACACCCTCAGGATTGATTATATAATTTTTGGTGAGTTTTGTGGGCTTGAATTTTAAATTCATTAGAGAAATTTTCAGCCTAAAAGTGCCATGACATTTTCACTTAATTTCCATGTCATAATATGTAAACTAATGAAAATATTCTAAATTTAAAAAGAGGTAAGTGTAAATATTATGGAGGGAAAAGAAAAAAAACTACCTTTTTTAATTCTACTTTTGGCTTATCTTGTAATAGGTTTACTCAAATTTTAAGTGTATACACTCGTTGGATGCAGAATTAAATTTCACATCCAATAAGTACCCATTATGAATAATTTTGTAAAGAACCATGTTGATAAAAATTGAATATATATTTAAAAATCATGTTCAACACGTTTTTTTAATGTATCTTTAGTTTTTAGAAATGTGGGTCTTCTCAAAAGTATTCATAATGGGTACTCTTTGGATGTGGAATTTAATTCCACATCCAACGAGTGTCTACACATGAAATTTGAGTAAACATATAAGGGTATAGGTCGAAAATGTAATTAAAAAAGTAGATTTTTTCTTTTCCCTCCAAAATTCAGGACCTTTATTTTATTATTTTTCCTTAGGAGGCCACTTTTAGGCTGAAATTTCCTCTAATTATTACTTTGCAAGTGTGTAATTGATTGTGGAAAAAAATATAATGAGAATTTTGTTTCTTTGTGCAAGCTCAAGAGAAATGAAGCATGCCACAAAATAAATAGGAAAAAAGCAGAGCTCCTTCTTCTAGTAACAAAAGAGAGATCTAATTATGAGGTGAAAATGATGGTGTTGAGGGTGGTGTTAGGAAAAAAACTAAGAGGGGGGGTTGAATCAATGCTTTTAATTAACTTTCAAATTCACATTCAAAATTTTGTATGCTAATATTATTCAGAAAACTCATGTGTGTGCGCACCTTCAGTGAATTAAAATTGTGTATATCCATACTACTTAATTTTCATAACTTACATGATATTTTTAACTTAATAATTGAATTATGAGATCATTAGCCATTCAGTATGTTATAAAGAACCTATAAATCACAACACATAAGCAACACATCAAGACATATAGAAACCATGATTTTCGGTGGAAACCCTATGTGGGATAAAACCAATGTTGTTCTTGTCTCTACATTCTTCTCTTATTATAACTAAAAATCATTACATCATGATCTTGTATTGGCACAAAATCTTTCCAAAACATATACACGTACCTGCAGGAAGCTAAATTCAAAACTCGTTATCCAACACCCACTGGAAGGAAGCTACAACTCGCCTAATATAGTTTATCAACTCCTAATGGAAGGGGGCTCATATCCCCTCACTAAAGGTTGCAACCCTCAACACCCTGCCGACCATGTTTCACATTATTTCATACTCGATCCACCTAACTGAAACCATTACAACAAGTAGACCTCTTTTCATCATATTTTCAAATTGGAGCCACAACCAAGAGTATGCTCATTACCAAGATACTAATCAACCACTCACTAATATTAATAAACCAATCACACTACCATCAATACAAAATTAATATGTATTCATTATAACACATCATCAAATTGAACTAAAAATATATACGCGATTGTTCTGAAGAATACCCACATATATATGTGCTTCCTATGTATAAAAATTACATACACTGTCTCAAATAACTGAGTACTTAAACACAGTCAAACTGAATCACTATATCAACCACTGAACCACTAAAATACCGAGTCACTACAGAAAATAATCATAGATATACCATACTGAATCATTGAATGCCCAATTACAATGCAACATCATCATTGATCAGTATACCAAGCCACAATCAAATAAATCCAATCCACACTCTCAAACATAGATCATTATGATAAAGACATCATTGATAATAATAACAAATAATATAGACTACATCAACCCTCATCACTATGTAGGGATTGCAAACCCTAGAACATATACACAACTTCCATAAAAAAAGTCAGTTTAGCATGTGTTTACCATGTATAACACCCGCGTATAGATTTCAATGTATGAAATAAAAAAACATATCTCAGAATATATGTGTGACTAATATAAAGAACATATGTGTATGTATGTGACTATCTCGAAGCAAAACTATGTACAAATCTTAAATTATGGGATTAGATCTTTGTTGCAACCACAAGACATGTCAAACACATATCTTTGGACACATACAGTCAAAATTTATATATCTATGAAATTATATATTCATATAATAGTTCCACCATAATCACATATCATGCATTGTTAGCCACTTAAATAAGAAAATTAATCAAACATGTATTTAATGCATTGTCATATCTTTAAGATATGAGTCCTCTCCTTGCTCTCTAGTGCACACATGTTCCTTGTCATATCGCACATGAATAATATTTCAAATTCACACATATATCTTTGATCTCCATATCCTTATATAAATTTTCCCTTTGTCAATACCACAAGGAAATCCTTTGGTAATGTTGTTAGTAATTGTAGACGGGATCAAATAAACATTGCAAACACAATACTATGGGTAATTACCATTATAATGACTCATGGTTTCCTATTTTCCATGATTCAGATTATGTACCTGGCTCTTATAGACAAAACCTGCATATGTATGTGACTCTTCTTCACAAAAATTTCATATGTACGTGACTCTTCCTCACAAGGGCTGCGTATACTTTTCAACATTCACAATTTTCATTCATTCGATAACTGAACTACCAATTATTTTTCGTATCATTTGTAATATGTGTACCATCAAACATGTTATCTGCATTAGTTCCATAATCATCATATTATAACTAGGTTGGAATCAAGGACATATTTGTCAAGCAAGTTTCCATCAAGGACAACACATTAGCCATAATGCCAACAATCTCCCCCTTTGGACTTGATGGAACCCACTTTGGTATTTGGAAGCCACCTATAAACACATGAAAACACCAAGTATATTCTCCCTATTTGATATCAAGGGAAAAGGGTTGAACTATGTTCAACGAGGTAATTCCCTTATAGTGCTCATCAGTGTGAGTAACACTAGATGATATGAACTATGATGTGTGCATACTGACCATAATCCACCTAAGCATATGTTGGACCTTCTAAAGATATGAAATATAAGTATAAGACTTTATGAATCAAATGCATGGCTATTCATGAGCTTTCCTATCACCAAGGACTCAATGATCCAATGATCACATCAATATCCCAAAATAATGGGTTTACATATGTGACATGGCTTGATTCCAATAGCCCATACATGACTGAATTTTACAATGATTACAACATGGGTATTTTCATGACCTTTACATCAAGAGACATACATGACATATATAACCATAAACAAGGATCCTAACAATGAATAATCTTTTGTATAAAAATTGTGATAATCATCAACAACCACCATGCATTATATATACATCTGCAACATAATCATCTAATAGAAAAAACATAAATGACATAACGAAAACATCATGAACATCCTCATCATCAAGAACCAATATATGAACATGTATATAAGATAGTGTGCAATAAATCTCCTCAATATCATCAACATGTGGCCAAATATGCAATTCATCCAAGCATAACTAAGAAACAATAGAAACAACATAGTATTTTTGCAAAAAAATCAACTCATCCCCTTGTCCTCATGCCATCAAGGTCAACATACTCTCTCCACATATCGAAGGAGACATAATCCTTAAGAAGGAAAAACATGTCAACCTCTAGCATCACAAGCCATCAACCAAAATCAACAGTGACCATAAAATGCATATCCTCCTCATCAAGTGCATCAAGCAATAATAACTAACCATCCATAACTTTACCATATACAACCCATGAAGAATTGATAACCCAAGGCATAGTAACAACAACACATATATTTTTAGTAGTCAACAATGAGATGAGACTGATGATAGAAATATTAACCATGAAGTCATCATAAAGAAGATCATGCAAAAAGGAGTGCTCAAGAAACCATAATGGAAACAATGAAATTTTATAAGCATAGAAGAGGCTCCCCCTAAACCTGTTCCAACTCTTTGTCGTCAATTTTGATCACATTATATCATTCTCACCAACAACAAAGAAACATATCAAGAATAGTATTAAGATTTGACAAGAACTCAAAATTCATTATGAGCCAATACTCTTTTACACTAAACTTAAGGTCAACATCAACGGTATGTATAAAACCAATGTTAGAGAAATAAATCCCAATAATGGAATTATGGAAACATATGAGGATCTCCCCATGAATTTTTTCCACTCTTTTATCATCATAGAAAAACATACATGATTTTCTATATCAAGAACCGCATGCATATGCGACTGTCTTTCACGCGATGTGTGTACAAAATGTAAAATGTTGATTTTTCATAGACATAACTCCCCCTGAACATGCCATGTGTGGTCTTGGTCAGATTCACTTCATCGGATGCAAAATTAGTAACATGAACATAACCAAAAGAATAATAGTGAAATCATCATTAAAGTACACATTCATAGCTCCCCCTGATATCATGCACCATCGATCATGTCGACCCGATATTTATACATTCAAGAAGAGGACTATTTAATTTTAGTAATAATTTGAAGAAGAGGAGTTAGATCTCTTATTTCTACTAATATTCTTTTTCAGTACATATAATTTATCTAAATTTTGATATCATCTATGACTTCTATAGTGTCTATTTCTATGATTTTTCATCTTGTTGATGTAAAGATAATTACATTTCCTTTATCAACTATTTGGCATAGTCCCTACACTTAGAGTGTTTTCCTTTAGCTAATAAACCAATAGTACATTAGCTACTTATTTATTCTTAACATCAATATTAGAATTACACATGCCTAATACCATTGTAGATGAGCCATTTCCAAGAATAATCTTACCAATTTTTTTTTTCTTAAAAGGGATAAATGTGTCCTTATTTTTAGAAATATGATGAGAGCATCTTCTATCAATGTACCATTGATCTTCTTATTCAAATTCACATACATCAATGTCACACCTTACTTTTCCTTCTTCTTTATGCTTAATATAAGGAGTGTTGGTGGAACCACCAATTTAATTATTTGTCTATGTGTTTTGTTGTTTGAATATGTTGATTATCTTGTTCTTCCATTCTTTTTCTACATGTCCAAACTTGTTACATGTATAACACCTAACATGCCATATAAGGGAGTAGGAGAATCATAATATTTATGCTTCATATTTCTCCTATTCCAATCAATATCCTTGTGACAAAACATATTGCGAGTAAAACAATATTCCATATAGAAACTTAAGTACATGGGAGCTGATGATATTCCTGTGAATCAATTTCTACAAATAGATGCAACGTGTCCAAAGCTACGACAGATAAAAAATTCAATGTTATTTTTCAAAGGAAATAATCAATTGTTATTTTTATTATTAGGAGAAAATTATTTTCTTTGCAAAATTTCTTTATTTGGTGACTAGTTTGGCTGACTTCTCAATTATTTACTAGCTCTTTTAGAGTTTTCCTTTTTAACCTCACGATTTCTTGTACAATCTTGTGAACAATATTCTCCTTTTACAATTTCATGAATGCCAAGACTAGATTTATTGGAGGGATATATTTGACTATTAAGAAGCTTTTCCAAAACATTTTAGTTATCTTGAAATCTCAATTTATTATTATTTTATGCTAACCTACCTTCTATAACACTTATCTCAACCTAATTTTCTCCTTTTTTCTTTTCCAATTGAGTTCTAAGGTCAATGAAATCATTTTTAAGCTCATTTTCGTGTTCCTAAAAAACATTAAGTATCTCCTCATATTTCTTGCTTGACTCTTAAAGATCATATTTGAGAGGGATGATTTCAGCTTCAAGTCCTTCATAGTAACTGGTTCTTTCTTTAAGCTCCTCGATTGTTGCATCTTCTTCAAGTTTTGTTGCATCCTATAGCTTAGATATTCTCCTTCCGATTTCATTTCTCAATGAAGCTACTTCATCCTCGAGTCTCTCATAGTGATATTCCTTTTCCTTATATTGCTTTTTCATTCCTTCATCAATTTTTCTACCTTCATCCAGTTGAGTCTTTAACTTTATGATCTCTCATTTCTAGGTACAATCCCTTTCATAAAAATTTGTAGTAACTTTTCATGATCTCTATTCTAATTTGCAAGCCTTTTAATATCTACTTTTATGGCCATTATTTTTTAATATGATTTATCTGCATAATGATTATCTTCACTTCAACCCATAAGAGAAATTCCAGTTGATTCATTATCATAATCACTACATGTATAAGGAAAAAAATTAGAATTAGAAAAAAATATAGTACCTGATGATTTTTTATCACTATCTTCCTCAATCTTCACCACAAAAAAATGGGGTGCGCCTGAATCTGAAATTTTCCTAATATATTTCAAAACAATTTTTCCTTGATCTATGAATAGATATATTGCTATGACATTGGATACATCACCATCACTACTTTCCTATATTGACCTCTTCCTTTGTGTTGCCTTATTCTTGTGATTCCTTCTCATTGTCCTTGATCGACTCCCAAGTGGTTAAGCTTCTACTGGAGAGACATGCTCTGATACCAAATGTTATAAAAAATATTGAGAGGGGTGGGGGGGGGGGGGGGGGTGGTCTATCGATATTTTTAATTTATTTGAATTTCAAATTGACATTTAGAATTATTTACTTTATTTTTATTAAGACAACTCACATGTGTATGTGCCACCTTCAATGAATTAGAATCGTGTATACCCATATCACTTTTTCTTCATAACTTCGATTAGATGTTTAACTTAATCATTTTATTATTATTTCATTTTCCCTTTAATATGAAGCAAAGAACAAATAAATCATAACAATACAAAAAACATCAGCACATATGGACACCGATATTTTAGATGGAACCCAATGTGGGAGAAAACCACTGTTGTTTTCATCTTTGTCTTCTTCTCTTATTATAATGAAAATTCATTGCATCATGGTATTGTACTAGCATAGACTCTTTCCAGCAAGTAGGAACGCACTTGCACGAGGATACAACCTCCACACATTCTCTATGTTGGGTGTGTGTTATATTGTTTTCCAGGACTAGTGTCAAATGGTGTACGTTGAGTAGGGCGCAGCCGGGGGGGGTGGTCACAAAGGGGCTGAAAACACCTGCTTGTCGGGGGGTTTGTAGGGGGATGATAGCCCCGTGAACAGGTTGTAGGATAGTGCCTCCATTTTTTTTTTTTTTTATGCATACCCAATAATAGTTGGGTTCACCCAAGGATGGGTGACAGACCCAAAGAAGGTGGGTAGACCAAGCCATGTTTTTATGTATGTGTTTGCACATGGTTTTGGGCATGATGGTTTTCTGCCTTAGTATGTTGTAGATCCGGTCAATGAAACTATGGTTATGTTCTAATACAAGGTTAGTGGATTGGGGTTTATAAATGATTTGAAATTTATATATATGTATTGTAACATTTAAAGTAATATAAAGAAAAATAAATCTGGTAGTCCAAGTTTTGGGATCCAGGGGAAATCTCTGTTTATATTTGTTTTGTTTTCTCGCTATTTTTTCTATTTTAAGAATTCATTTGCAGGTAATTTCTGTAAAATTTAAAACATACAGCCTAGCATGAATTGAAATTGAAATATCACCCCCCTAATCCTTTTTACCGGCCCCTAGCAGATGGGAGCTCCTACCCCTCATTGAACGCTATAGATCTCAACACCCCGTGGAACACATTTCACAATATTTCATACCTGATCCACTTGACTCAAACCATTACAACATGTAAGACACCTTTCATCATATTTTCAGATGAGACGCACACCCAAAAATATGATCAATACCAAGATACCAATCAACCAATCACTCTATCATCAATACATAACTAATCGGTAGTCATTACAAACCCTAGTCATATTTACCTCAGAATATATATATGCAACTTATTTAAAGCATAACCATATATATATATATATATATGTGTGTGTGTGTGTGTGCTTCCTATGTATAAAACCTGCATACAAATCTCAAGTAATTGAGTACTGAAAGTTTGTCAAAATGAATCACTGTATCAACCATTGACTCTTTGAATATTGAGAAATGGAAAAAATTAATCACAGATATACTAATACTAAATCATTGAATGCCCAATCACAATGCAACATCATCGTTGATAAATAGACAAGGCCACAACCAAATAAATTGAATCCAAATTGTTAAGTACAAACCATTATGATCAAGACATCATTGAAAAACAACAACAAATAATACAGACTATGTCAACTGTCATCACCAAGAAGTAATTGCAAACCCTATAACATATACACGACTTTCATAAAATAGATCTATGTATCTATGCATTTACCATGTATAAAAACCTCCTACATATTTCAATGTATATATTACCAAAACATATCTCAAAAGATATATGCAAATATCTAGAAGCAAACCCATACATAGATCTAAAATTAAAGAATTATATCTTCACTGCAAAGCACAACACATGTCAAGCCCTGATCTTTATACACATATTTACAAAGGCTACATATCTCAGAAAATATATTTTTAGATCACAGTTCCACCATAATCATAGATCCTACATTTTTAGCCACTTAAATAGGAAAATAAACCAAGCATATATTCAATGCATCTTAAGATATTTTATTTATAATTATTCTCCTTTCTCACTGGTGCACACATATGCCATATCCGATCACACATGAATAATCCTTCAAATTAACACATAGATATTTGATCTCCATATCCTTATATAAATTTTTCATTTTCAAATACCATAGGAAAATACTTTGGTAATGTTGTTAGTAATTGTAGACAGGATCAAATAGACATTACTGACATAATATTATGTGTAAGTACCATGGTAATGACTCATGGTTTCTTGTTTTCCATGGTTCGAATTATGTGCATGACTCTTATTCACAAAGCATGTGTTTGTACGCGACTCTTCTTCAACCTTCATAAATTTCATTCAATGTGTAACTAAACTACCAATTCTCTTTCATATCCTCTATAATATATGTACCATCAAACGTGTCATCTGCAATAGTTCCATAATCATCATATTATAACCAATATTAAATCAAGGACATATTTTTCAAGCATGTTGACATCAAGAAAAACACATTATCCATAATGCCAATAGTTGGAAGTGGTCAATGAGTTACCAATGAGACACATTTTGTATATATAACATCATATGTCATAAAATCATGTTTGAGAATGAAATTTAATTTTGTATGTTAGAGAATTTTTATATATAGGTTGTCATATTCCATACCTCCATGCTTAGGCATGAGGTACCTTTTGTATATTGGGAACAACATTCCATTTTTTAAAATAGGCTTAAAGTTTGGTGAGTTTTTATTGAGTATATGATTTTGTAATGAGTCTATGGATGGTATGGTTGGATAGTTCTCTCTGATACCTTTCTAACAGTATATAACACTTGGAAAAATTCCAAAATTAGAATTTATGACCATTTAAAGTTGGATGTTGTATTAAGAACTAAAAACACCAAATTTATGTAAAAGTAACCAGTTTTTTTAAAGATCACACATGTTGAATGAAGATATAACATTGGAAAATCAATCAATGGCTTTAGGTCCATGAACTTATGCACCATGATCAAAAGCGTGAAGAGTGGACGATGAACATAGATGCATGGCATCTAACCAATTTTGTTAGGCCAATAAGATGTTGACTTGTGGTAGGATTTCAATCAATGTACATGTGGAAAATAAAAGTAGTAGTACTAATAGAAATGGAATATTGTGATTTGTAGCACATCCTCTCACCCCCTTAGATCATTCTTGGGTAGTGTAAAGTGTTATGATGCAAATAACCCAATATTCAAGGTCTGCTATGAAGATTGGGTCACAATAATCCTTAAATTTCAATTTCTTCAAAACCAAAAATAAACCTTACCACCACAACCAACTCTTCAATAGATTTTTGGTGATATAAAATTTTTCTTGATTCGATATCTAGATCAAAATTTATGCCCCATCAAAATTCTCTTCATCAAAACTCTTTTGAAGTGATCATGAGTGCCAAGTGTCATTACTTTGTGCACACATGGTGCACACTTGGATGAGCGATGTCAAACTCAGGCTCCACATGGCATGCCATGTTAGCATGCCAATGTGCTTCATGTACAACACGCTTGGAAGCACAACCCACTACCATTCAATCCTAGCACAATGCATGATGTTGTTAGGATGTAAGTGTGCCATCGTGTGAGTGCACCCGACCATGTTTAACCCTTTTTCCAAATAAAAATAGTGTGTGAAATTAGGATGATCTCATGGTACCGCCTATACTCCTTAGACGGTGCCACATGTTGCTAAAAAATGGACCTTTTTACCCCCTTAATAGGGATAATTTTCCATGCCATGTGTCATTCCTAGGAAGTGCCATGTGAGCAAGACCTGCCACATCATTGATACACATCATATGGGAGCTATGGGGTTGGACACATAATCTCACCAGCACCATCATGCCAAAAATCTAGAAGGGAATGATGAGGCTTGGTGCTATACAAAGAGCATATCCCTGTTAGTTGATGGACAAGCCTTTTGTATGCCTTTGTTTTGTTTTCATCATATATATCTATATCTATCTATCTATCTATCTATATATATATATATATATATATATATATATATATATGAGCCTCTAGGTCCCTTCACTAGTCTAGCCTAACTTCCACAACCATGTTATATGTATATAAATAATATACATATGCTTGGCCCCATTTCAGTCTAGCCTATGGAAAGCGCTTCAACCAAACATTTCTCAGAGTTCCTGATTCTTGAACTTACTCCAAAACAAGAATTATACAAGGTTATTTCACTTTATAAATAGAAATGACATTATGGAACTTTTGCAATCCTTACAAGGTTGAGGCCGAGGGATACTCTAAATCCTAGTCTTACCTAAATGTGCTTACACAAGGAAGTCATTTCCCAAACTGAAACTAGACCAATTCAAAAATAAAATAATGGATTTTAAACTTATTCTCAAGCATGAAGCAACCTATCACTTAGGTATTTTCACATATATTTCATTGTAACTAATAAAGCATACCTAGGTGTAAAATAGGCTATAATATGCACATTCAACTCATTAAATTCCAATATATCAAATATATATGTTCTTCACTATTTTTTACATACTAAATATGGAATTTTACTACCACAACAACATGTAACGTCCCTAGCCCCCCTTGCTGGGAAATGATACCACACAACCATACTTATATTTTACCAATTTCTCAGTGGAATCTTCAAACCATGTTACAATTCCAAACCTTGTCTCATTTCCAAATCCCCTATGACTACACCATCCCATGGTTTTTCCTCTATAACCATTTATGAATTTTTTAATTTAGTTGTACCAAGTTCTGTCATAGCAGATGCACTTGTACCTAGAAATAATTCATTAAATTATAAAATTCATATTATATGCATAAATCCTAAAATACACAACCATTATGAACCATGCAATAAATATCCATTTATTTAGACATTTAACCAACAATTATATACATAATATAAATTATGCACAACATAATTAATACACAAGATTACCAAACACCAAGTAGGGTTTATAGGAAGAAAATATACAATAAAATACATGGAACTTAAACAAAATATAATGCTCATGAACACTTATCTGAATAGAAGACCAATTCAATATAGAATTTCCATGTTCCACCCATCCATAGACCTCATGGTAGATAAAATTTCATCCATGGTTCTCGCCCGAGTTGGGGATTCAACTCCATGGGAAACAATTTGTAAATTGAGTATCATAACACGTAATATAACTGAGGTACAAACCCCAACATCATTAATATCCAACCATAGGCTCATGCACCATCTACCTACTCCCAATTTTAGTAACCCTTCTCTGGAACCAGTAGTCCACCAACTACACACAACAGTCCATTGGTGGTGCCCACCTTTCAAGGCGCCTTAAAACCAACTATAGATAGTCTCGATCATATGGATTCGAGGAGCTCTTTGTTGGAAATACTGAGAGGAGGGTGAATCAATATTTCTTTTCAATTGTTAATTTTAGCAGTTATATCACTTATATTTAGAACACAAAATTAACAATGATGGAATAGATACTTTTATTAATTTCTTCTTTACAATAAGTAAAGTAAAATAATGATATAGGGCTCCAACCCTAGATGAAAACTCCAATCATATAGGCTCCAACCTATTTCCGACTTGGTATTTCCAAGGCTCCAACCTTGTCAATTTGAGGCACCAACCTCTAGGGCTCCAACCCTATCTCTAGTATAGGCACCTACCTGGTTTCTTGAGGACTCCAATCCTCTAGGGCTCCAACCCTATCTTCCAAGTCATCTACCTTGTCTCTATGAGGCTCCAACCTCCTGCTTCATTTCTTCAAGATATATTTTTTTATACTTCATGGCTCGCAATGTCTTCTTCAATGAGCCCTGATAATCTTCAACTTACTCTTCACTGTAGTCTACACATCATGTCATCAATGAAAACCTTGTTCTTCACATGAATGCGTTACCACAACTCTTCATGGTACCCAAAAAATTTCTCCAAGCTTACTCCATGAGGGCTTCAACAAAACTTCATGTTTCCAAGCGTACCTTCAAAATGACAGCTCCAAGATATGTCTTCACAAAGCTTCAACTGTTTCAAATGCTCTTCCAAACTTTCTTCATGAATGCTTCAAGGTCTTCAATAAGTTGCCCCAATACTTTCCCATTTGTTTTCAAGGTCCTTTAAAAATGCTCTCGAAACAAGTCTTTGATACTTCAATTCTCTTAAGCAGCTCCAACAAACTTTAATGAAATTATCACTAGATTCCTCCAATAGTTTCTCAATCAAATGCCTTCTAGATAGCTCCTCAATGTGTGATATTAATGTAGCTTCAACAAGATAAGTAATGGTATCGAAGATGTCTTTTAGGTGTCTTCAAGATGTTGATGTCAATGTTTCTTGAATTAAGACTTCTAATGCGTCACAAAAAAAACAGCTCAACCCAATTTGTTCAAAATTCTGCTACTGTTACTTGGTAATGGCCTCCAACCCAAATCAATTGGTGTGACCACAAGACATAACTTTTCAGTTTACACAATAGAAATATCTTACAGATTTAAACCTTATCATTGTCTGTCAACATACTTGTCGGGCCTCTCCTAATTGTTGTAGCTCCTACCCTTCAATCACAGATTTGAGATACTCCAATTCTCCACAAGACCATAGGTTTGAGCT
This sequence comes from Pinus albicaulis, assembly GCA_034641835.2. Taxonomy (NCBI): domain Eukaryota; kingdom Viridiplantae; phylum Streptophyta; class Pinopsida; order Pinales; family Pinaceae; genus Pinus; species Pinus albicaulis. The sequence goes on along the minus strand of CM076575.1, from coordinate 947,635,303 downwards.
CCCAACAGAGGCTGCAATAGGTAAAGTTATGAAATCCAAGGCTGTAAAGGTATATCACTGTTAAAGTTCCTCCCAAAAGAAATTTTTGTTCAACACAAACCTTGTCCGAGTGGGTCTAATCCTACAGTTTGAGGTATATCTAAGTATATATAGGACTATTCATAAGTTTTCCCAAACTTTTCAGCAATCCGAGCTTTTTCTCCACAAGAATTTCATAAATTGTAGTCCCTCCACAGATCTAGAATAGGTGGGTGCCAGTGTAAGGTTTCAGGACTTAATTTCAAGTTCTATATTTTTAGAGAGTTAACCCAAACATAAATACCTCCTCCTCGGCCTCCTTGTGAACTTACTGCATTATGCTTAGAGTTCTTATCTTCTTCGAAAATATACTCTAAAATTTGCACCAAATTGATGATAAAAATGGAGTGTTTGATGTCTTATTTATATAGGTTTTGACCTATGATGAGTAGACATGTCGGTTGGGTGAAAGAGTATGAGCATACACAAGTCGGCTCAAGTAAGCTAGGCAAAAAATATATATTTTTCAACTTAAAAATTCAATTTTTCACAAACTATTGGGATTTTGAGGGAAACTAAGGGCTTGTTATAAAGAGGAAAAATTCCTCTTTAAGATGATGTAGGATTCATTTGGAAATGATGCCTCCAATCTATCCAAAACTAATTTTCTTTGCAACTTCTTCTAAAATATTTAGTGTAGAAGATGATTAGGACAGTATGGCTTCTTTGTTTGGCTTGTCCATTATTTGTCTTCTCCATTATTTGGCTTCTTCATCATCATAGGAACATGTAGGACATCCACATCATCATGGTAATGTCCAGCAATGAGTGCATCACTCATGTCATCACATAATGGTGCAGTGATATGTTATAGTGCAACATTATTAGGAGAACTCCAAAATAGTCTTCCAACCCTCAAATGAACTCCAACGATGATCATAATATGTCAACATCTAGTATCAAAGTGTATGACATCATCACATAACATCAAGGGTTAAGTTCTAGATCATCAAGTGCATGCAACATTAGAACAAGGACTTCTTAGGGCTTCTTTCATTAGTGTATTGACTTCTTCGTGATTTGACATCTTCATTGATGGCATGACATCATCATCTTGAACTAGGCATCTCAAGAATATTGACATCTCGGTTAATTCCATATTGAAATCAATGAAAACCTCGACCAACAGTCTCCCCCTTTGTCATTTATGGCAATATTCTCGCCCTTCCAACATTCTCTCCCCCTTTGACATCAATGGCAATGGGGTGTCCAAGTACTCCCCCTATCAAGTTTCTTTTCCTCATCAATGATAGATATGTAGCTCCCCCTTTCATGGTGCTCTTCCTTCTGGAAATGTGGTTCATGATAGATGTGTTTGCATTTCTTTATGTGATGAACCAAATTCCCCTGCTTGCATAAACTCCTCTAGCTCAAGAAATATTGCTTGCTTTGAGAGCTAATGGAAGACATCTTCAAAAATGGTCTATCAGATGAGAAGGACAATTTCTCCTTTTGACTTTTCACAACTTTCATAAGTAGTTGCTTCTTCATTTCTTCCATCATCCCTGTTTCTTCATGTGCTTCGATTTTAAGGGAGATGATATTTGATTTAATTATGAAGACTTCTTCATTCTCCTTTGCTAGAGTACTCTCCATTTCTTCTTTTATTCTTGTAGCTTCACATGTTTCGGTCTTTAGAAGATTGATGTCTGATTTTAGTTTCAAGATTTCTTCATCCTTTTCGTCTAGTTGGCATATCATAGTGTTTCTCTCCTTTTCTACTTCATTAACTTGTCCTTCTATTAACGCCAAAGTTTCCATCACCTTCTCATCTCCTTGCACTTGTTTCCTTGCTTCTTCTAGTTAAGATCTAAGAGAGGAGACCTCTTCCTTGTATTGACCAATCTCTGCTTCAAGATTGTTCAAGCTCTTAATTCCTTGTTCAAGGTGGCTTGACAAAGTTTCCTCCCTTTTATTTTCCTTATCCAATTGATTTGTTATAGATATGACTTCTTCATGACGCTTTCTTTTATTTTGATGAAATTCCTCTTTAGTTTTGGCGAGCTCCTCATCTCTTTCTTGTACTTAAAGCTTGACAAAGTCAAATTCCTTCCTTGTCTTGTCTTGGTTACCATTTTGTACTTTCTTCTTAAGTTCCTTATTTTCATTTTTCAAACTATTAATCTCTTCCATGGAAGCCATAAGTTTATTCAAGAGATATTCTTCAAAGTCTTATTTGTTCTCTTCATCTTCTAGCTTTTCTTTAGCCTTATTGTTATCTCTCTTATCTTCAACTTCCTTGACGGATTTTGGACTTCTTTCTTGTTTTTCATCATCTTCTTGAGTAGAGATCATTTTCAACGCTCCTTTTGAGTGAAGATCATGAAGTTTGTCCCATATGACTTTTGTTGACGAACATTTTTCAAAATTGGCCTTCACAAAATTTTGTAACCCATTCAAAATTACCTTCATTTCTCTTGTATTGTACTCCTTAGATTCTTCTATTGATCAGCAGTTGTCATTGATGTCAAACCAAGCAGCACCAGGGGCTAACCCAATATTGCATGGGAATTTTGACCTATCAAATTAATATATTCTGGGTCAAAAATGTTTTTGATGGTTTCTACTTGTTGATATGTTTCCGTTGATATATGGAACGCCATGTAATTCCTCACGGCTTGAGAGATATTCATGTTTGAAGTTTGTACCCCCAGTTAGTGGGCTAAAACCCCATGGGGTTGGGGCATGGGTCATTGAAAAGTCATAATTAATATTTTTTAAGCTCCTAAAATCCCCCCCACGTTCACTTGTTGAATCCCCTCTTAACTTAAGCATTCATATAAATTGTGACCTTCATTTCCTCCTTATGTAAAGGATTCGGCCATCTGAAACAGGTCATCTTGGTATTTTCGCTCTAACGTTTTTTCTACGAAGGTTCAGAAGCTGAAATTTTTATGAGCCGAAGCCGAAATTCTAAGGAAGCTGCAGTAAACATTTTAGATCAATATGTGCAACATTTTTGGAGATATGATCTGTGTAAGTCATGGTTTTTGCAGGCTCCTGAAATTCATCTCAAAGAAGTGACATTGGTAAATTCATCATAACTCTCTCTCTGAGTATCGGATTTGAATGCCATAAAAAGTGATGGATAATGAAAAGTATTTAATTTTTTCTCTATCAATTTCAGAAACAAATAAATAAACAGTGACACGTGGCACATTGTACAAGTGTGCTCTGCTGAAACAATCCATAATTAGGGCATTGTGAGAGATTGGGTATAAATCTCTCTTCAATAATCCAAATTGGGTCAGACCTATGGAATTGGAAAGATGACTTAGAGGACTACTACAGGACCAAAAATCAGATATTGAGGATCTAATATGATAGAGATACACCAGATTCAATATCGAGCTCCTAGAAGGCAATAAAAAGCTAGATCATGTGTTGTCAAGGGTTGCAAAGGACCAGAATTTCTACGGTAGAAAACAAAAGCAAGGTGCAGTAGAGGGTAGCATGACAAGAGCAGCAAGAAGTTCATCATATGAGGTCTTCAAGTGGGCAACACTGCATACAATTATTGTAAAGGTATCATTGTACTTAGTCATTGTAAATACATTATTGCACCAATTGTACTAGTGTCTATCTACCAAGGGTTGAAGAGGCAGTGTTGGGAGGTCTAGGATCATCATTAGGTGGTTGTGTCAAAGTTGCGGTTATCTTCTAGTATATATTCTTCTTTTGCATCATTCTATATCATTGTAAAGTGGACCATTTTCCCTGGTACAGGAGTCCATTCTTCTTTTATTCTTCTATAGGCTGGTAGGGTGGTGCTAGGGTGAGTTGTAGCTCATTGGGTGTTGGGGCATACGTTCAGTTGCTACTGAATAATCTCGAGCGTTGGAGGGCCCATCTAGTGGGAGCTGGAGAAGAATGATTTTCTAGATTCTAGGAAGTTGGAGCTTTATTTTCAATTGGAGTTGAATATTAAAGAATTATTAGAAAATAATTAGGTGATTTTTGTCTCGGAGTGGGTTTCCACCTTAAAAAATATGTGCATTTATGTTCCTCTTGTTTGCTGCTATCATTGTACAAACACTGATAATAATTGAAGATTAACGAATTCTCTAATTGAAAGGAATACTGATTCACCCCCCCCCATCTCAAAATATTTCGAACAATTTGGTTAAGGTATCGAGCTGTTCTTTCCTTAATAAAGCTTTAACAGTTTTAAGGAGGCTTCGTGGGAGCACAAGCCAAGAATAAAAATTCTCTATTCAATGAAAATAATTATGCACTTTAGAAAGGAAGAATGGAGGTCTATCTCTTGGCGCAAGGTTACGAAGTATGGGACAGTGTTCAAAATGGATTTACATCAACCACGGATGAACAAGGTAAGAATAATTTGGTAAATGATGCAAAAGAAAATAATATTATTATCAGTGGACTTATTAAATCTACTTATCATAAGGTGTTGGGTTGTAAAACTGCCAAAAATGTATGGGACAAGCTTGAAAATATATATGTTGGTGACTCAAATTTCAAAGAAGCAAAGCTTCAAATCTATAGAGCAAAATTTGAGCAACTCAGAATGAAAGAAGATTGCAACATTGTTGCATATTTTCAATATGTTGATGAAATAACCAATACTCTGGAAGGATTGGGAGAGCGAGTTGACGAGAAGACTATTACACAGAATATTCTTAGAATGTTACCAGGGAGATTCAACCCAAAGGTATCGGTCTTAGAATATAGTGCAAATCTGGACAAACTCAGCAAAGAGGAATTACATGGAGTTCTCATAGCATATGAAATGAGACTTGATGAAGAAGAGGGTACTTCACATCCAGAAACTCCATTCGTTGCGTCTAAGGAAACCAATAACGATAAACAACCTTCAATTGGAAAGACATGCACCTGCAAGTGTGAAGAAAAGGGAGATGATGAAGAAGGTCTTTCAGATGAAGAATACGCTTACTTCACGAGAAAACTACAAATTGGTAAGGGAAAATTCAAAGGTAAAAACCCATTGATATGTTTCAGCTGTAATGAGGTTGAGCATTTTGCAACAAAATGTCCAAACAAAAGTAATGGCAACTCAAAAAGAAAGAAAGGCTTTAAGAAATTCAACAAGCAAGGATCCAAAAGGAACTTTCTCTCTAAAGAAGATAGCTCATCATCCGATGAAGAAAATGATAGTGAAGAAGAAACCAATGACAGAGTATTGTTTATGGCCAAGCACAATAAACCCAAGCACAATAAGCAAGAGGTATCAAACAACGAAGAATAAGGATGGACCATAGACAAATTTTATGAGGAAGCAATCAATTTTATAAAAGATCTCAAGGTGGAGAAGATCCATTCCAAAACTCCTGAAGAACAAGTTCAAGGTCTCAAAAATGAATTTAAAGAACACAAATGCATTGAAGAGTCACTTCAAAATAATTTGGAAGAAAGAAACCAAGAAAGGGAAGAATTAGAATCTGAAGTAGTCTCGCTGCATGAGAAAGTGAAGAAAGGAAAAACTATCCAAAACTATGCCAACAGCTCAAGGGCATTGGAAGAACTCATCAACAATCAACGATCTTACAATGAAAAAACTAGCATCGGTTTCAAAGAAGAAGAAGCAAGACCTTCTAAAACAAAATACAATGAACCTATGAGATCTGACATGCATGTAGACTTCATTGGACAAGATTCGCAAGAACAGCCTTGGAATACAATTCCTCGACGAAAATTTCCATCCAGGTACCAAAATATTTTTTATGGCTACTGTTATTCACATGGAAAATTTGGTCATAAAGTTGTAGAATGTCACACGTACCCTAGGAATGAACACAATTCTAGGAGATCTATCAAATATTATCCTCCCAGGGCTCAACGAAACATCAATAGATTTGAACATTTAAGAAATCATATTGAATGTTACAAATGTCGAAACTTTGGACACATAGCCAAAGACTGTAGACTTGAAAATCCTCCAGAAGAATCTTTGAAGCCATAGAATGAACAAACATGGAAGAAGAATAAGAATGATAATTTTTCTCTCGCTCTCAATGCTCAAAAGAAAAAAGATGTGTGGTATGTTGATAGCGGTTGCTCAACGCATATTACTGGAGATAAAAATAAATTTGTATCTCTGAAAGAGAAGAAGGATGGAACCGTGTCCTTTGGAAATGATGGATCTTCAAATGTTATAGGATCAGGTACTGTCACTCTTGGAAGCAAATATGTTCTAGTCAGGAATGTTCTATTGGTTGAAAACATGAATCACAATCTTCTCAGTGTTGGACAAATGTGTGATCAAGGACACACAATACTATTCAACTCCACGAAATGTGAAATCAGGAAAGGTGTGTATGGTGAAATTGTGGCTACAGCAAGCCGAGCTCCAAATGACATATACGTTCTGGATGAAGCAACTAAAGCATGTCTAATAGCTAAAGAGGACGATACAATAATTGGTAGCAATGATAATCGACTAAGTAAGAATTTTGCTACAAAGGTGCAAAGTGATTTCGAGATGTCTTTACTTGGTTGCAAATTGAGCATAAACGACTCATCTAAGGATGTGGATCAAAGGTTGTACAGATCTATGATTAGTAGTATTCTATATGTAACAACCTCCTGACCAGATGTTATGCAAGTAGTTGGACAAGTAGCAAGATTCCAAGCAGCACCAAAAGAATCACGTATTAAATATTCGCCAGCATTGGAATATCCTCACCAGAAGCTTGGGATTCTCCCAAGTTCTCATTAGATTTTCCTTTTTCAGAATATAAAGGGGGAGTGGAATTGTGTACAGGTCTGCAGGATAGTTGTGTGTCAGCGCCAGTGGAAGTGTGTACAGGTCCGCAGGATGGTTGTGTTTCAGGGGGAGTTACACTTTTCCATTGATGTCAAAGGGGGAGATAATGTTGTAGGAAGAGGTGTCATGATCGCAGGGGGAGTACTTGTGTTGCCATCAATGCCAAAGGGGGAGATTGTTGATCAATGTTTGTCATTGATGTCAACCCAAGAAGCACCAGGGGCTAACCTAATATTGCATGGGAAATTTGACCTCTCAAATTAATATATTCTGGGCCAATAATGATTTTGATGGTTTCTACTTGTTGAGATGTTTCTGTTGATATATGGCACGCCATGTAATTCTTCATGGTTTGAGAGATATTCATGTTTGAAGTTTGTAACCCCAGTTAGGGGCTAAAACCCCATGGGGCTGGGTCATGGGTCATTGAAAAGTCATAATTAATATTTTTTAATATCCTAAAATCCCTCCCACGTTCACTTGTTGAAGCCCCTCCATCTTAAGCATTCATATAAATTGTGATCTTCATTTCCTTCTTATGTAAAGGATTCGGCCATCTGAAACAGGTGATCTTGGAGTTTTTTCTCTAAATTTTTTTCTACGAAGGTTAAGAAGCTGAAATTTTTATGAGGCGAAGCCAAAATCTTGAGGAAGCAGTAGTAAAAATTTCAGATCAATATGCGCAACATTTTTGGAGATATGATCTATGTAAGTCAGGGTTTTTGCAGGCTCCTTAAATTCATCTCAAAGAAGTGACCTTGGTAAATTCGTCATAACTCTTTCTCTGAGTATCAGATTGGAATGATGTAAAAATTGAAGGATATCACACAGTATTTAATTTTCTCTCTATCAATTTCAGAAAAAAATGAATAAAATGTGACACGTGGCACTCCATACAAGTGCGCTCTCCTGAAATAGTCCATAATTAGGGCATTGTGAGATATTGGGTATAACTCTCTCTTCAAGAATCCAAATTGGGTCAGACCTATGGAATTGTAAATATGACTCAGAGGAATACTACAATACTGAAAATCAGATATTGAGAATCTGAAATGACAGAGATACACCAGATTCAATATCGAGCTCCTAGAAGGAAAGAAAAAGCTAGATCATGTGTTGTCAAGGGTTGCAGAGGACCAGAATTTCTACGGCAGAAAAGAAAAGCAAGGTGTAGCAGAGGGTAGCATGACAAGAGAAGAAACCAATGTGCATAACAGCAACAAGAAGTTCATCATATGAATTCTTCAAGTGGGCAGCACTGCATACAATTATTGTAAAGGTATCATTGTACTTAGTCATTGTAAATACATTATTGTACAAATTGTACTAGTATCTATCTGCCAAGGGTTGAAGAGGTAGTGTTGGGAGGTCTAGGATCATCATTAGGTGGTTGTGTCAAATTTGGGGTTATGGTCTATTATATCTTCTTCTTCTGCATCATTCTATATCATTGTAAAGTGGACCATTTTCCCTGGTACAGGAGTCCATTCTTCTTTTATTCTTCTATAGGGTGGTAGGGTGGTGCTAGGGTGAGTTGTAGCTAATTGGGTGTTGGGGAATTCGTTCAGCTGCTACTAAAGAATCTCGGGCGTTGGAGCGTCCATCCAGTGGGAGCTGGAGAAGAATGATTTTCTAGATTCTAGAAGTTGAAGCTTTATTTTCAATTGGGGTTGAATATTAAAGAATTATTAGAAGAGCATTAGATGGTTTTTGTCCCGGAGTGGGTTTCCACCTTAAAAACTATGTGCATTTTTGTTCCTCTTGTTTGTTGCTATCATTGTACAAACACTGATAATAATTGAAGATTAACTAATGCTCTAATTGAAAGGAATATTGATTCACCCCCCCCCCCCCGGCCAGTATTTCCAACATCTTCGTCCATCGTGTCATTAGTAATCACTGATTTCTAAACTTAAATTCCTTGAGTCTTCAATAAATTCCTTATTCTTGCCACCCATATATCAAAATTTCCATTGAGCAATGGAGCCTTCACAAATTGATTTACTTGAATTTCAATGGTTGAGGAAGACACATCTTTAGGAGGATTGGAGACTTTCTTCCTTGGCTTTTCCATTTGTGTTCTAATGATCAACCTTCAAGCTATTAGGTTTTGAGTGAAGGTATTGGCTCTAATACCAATTGTTGGAAATACTGAGAGGGGGGTGAATCAATATTTCTTTTCAATTGTTAATTTTACCAGTTAGATCACTTATATTTAGAACACAAAATGAACAATGATGGAATAAATACTTTTATATATTTCTTCTTTACAATGACTAAAGTAAAATAATTATATAGGGCTCCAACGCTAGATGAAAACTCCAATCTTCTAGGCTCCAACCTGTTTCCGAGTTGGTATTTCTAAGGCTCCAACCTTATCAATTTGAGGCACCAACCTCTAGGGCTCCAACCCTATCTCTGGTACAGCCTCCTACCTAGTTTCTTGAGGACTCCAATCCTCTAGGGTTCCAACCCTATCTTCCAAGTCATCGACCTTGTCTCTATGAGGCTCCAACCTCCTGCTTCATTTTTTCAATATATATTTGGTTATACTTGACGGATCCCAATGTCTTCTTCAATGAGCCCTGACAATATTCAGCTTACTCTTCACTGTAGTCTACACATCACGTCATAAATGAAAACCGTGTTCTTCACATGGCGGTGTCACCACAGCTCTTCATGGTACCCAAACAATTTCTGCAAGCTTACTCCATGAGGGCTTCAACAAAATGTCATGTTTCCAAGGTTACCTTCAAAATGACAGCTCCAAGGTATGTCTTCAGAAAGCTTCAACTATTTTAAATGCTCTTCCAAAATTTCTTCAAGAATGCTTCAAGGTCTTCAATGAGCTGCCCCAATACTTTCCAAGTTTTTGTGAAGGTCCTTTAAAATTTCTCTCCAAACAAGTCTTCGATACATCAATTCTCTTAAGCAGCTCCAATAGACTTTAATGAAATTATCACTAGATTCCTCCAATAGTTGCTCAATCAAAGGCCTTCTAGATAGCTCTTCAATGTGTGATATTAATGTAGCTTCAACAAGATAAGTAATGGTATAGAAGATGTCTTTGAGGTGTCTTCAAGATGTTGATGTCAATGTTGCTTGAATCAAGACTTCTAAAGTGTCACAAAAAAAAAATCTCAACCCAATTTGTTCAAAATTCTGCTACTGTTACTTGGTAATGGCCTCAAAACCAAATCAATTGGTGTGACCACAAGACATAACTTTGCAGTTTACACAATAGAACTATCTTACATATTTAAACCTTATGGCTGTTTGTCCACATACTTTTCAGGCCTCTCCTAATTGCTATAGCTCCTACACTTTAATCACAGATTTGAGATACTGCAATTCTCCACAAGACTATAGGTTTAACCTCCCAACAGAGGCTGCAACATGTAAAGGTCTGAAATACAAGGCTGCAAAGGTATATCATTGTCCAAGTTCCTCCAAAAAGCAAGTTTTCTTCAACACAAACCTGGTCCGAGTGGGTCTGATCCTACAGTTTGACGTATATATAAGTATATATAGGAATTTTTAGAAGTTTTCCCAAACTATTTAGTAATCCCAGCTTGTTCTCCACAAGATTGTCATAAATTGTAGTCCCTCCACAGATCTAGAATAAGTGGCTGCCAATGTAAGGTTTCAAGACTTAATTTCAAGTCCGCTATTTTTAGAGAGGTAACCCAAACATAAATACTTCCTCCTCAGCCTCCTTGTGAACTTATTTCATTATTCTTAGAGTTCTTATCTTCTTCGAAAATGTTATCTAAAATTTGCACTGAATTGAGGATAAAAATGGATTTTTTGACGTCTTATTTATACATTTTTTGACCTATGATGAATAGACAGGTTGGTTAGGTGAAAGAGTATGAGCATACACAAGTTGTCTCAAGTTGGCTAGGCAAAAAATATATATTTTTCAAATTAAAATTTCAATTTCTCACAAAATATTGGGAGTTTGAGGGCAAGTAAGGGTTCGTTAGAAAGAGGAAAATTTCCTCTTGAAGATGGTGTAGGATTCATTTCGAAAGGATGCCTCCAAGCTATACAAAAATACTTTTCTTTGTGACTGCTTTTGAAATATTTAGTGCAGAAGATGATTAGGATAGTATGGCTTCTTTGTTTGGCTTCTCCATTATTTGTCTTCTCCATTATTTGGCTTCTTCATCATCATAGGAACATGTAGGACATCCACGTCATCATGGTAATGTCCAGCAATGAGTGCATCACTCATGTCATCACATAATCGTGTAGTGATATGTTATAGTGCAACATTATTAGGAGAACTCCAAAATAGTCTTCAAACCCTCAAATGATCTCCAACCATGATGATCATATGTCATCATCAAGTAATAAAGTGTATGACATCATCACATAACATCAAGGGTTGACTTCTAGATCATAAAGTGAATGCAACATTGGATCAAGGACTTCTTAGGGCTTATTTCATTAGTGGTTTTACTTCTTCGTGATTTGACATCTTCATTGATGGCATGACATCATAATTTTGAACCAGACATCTCAAGAATATTGATATCTCATTTAATTCCATATTGACATCAATGAAAACCTTGACCAACACTCTTCAGGCTCATTGAGGATTCCAGTTACCCTTCTAGGATAAACTGAAACATCTCCTAGTTAGTTACACAACCCAAACACAAGACTCACCAACGATTCATCCAATTGAGTTTCGTCGGAACTACATGGTTAGTAGAACCATAAAATAAAGCTAGAAAGGCTCTCATAAAAATAATCCTCCATATCCACTCCCACTGCATTAATGAATAAGAAACTAACTTGTTGCCCTTACAAAAGACATACACCTTATTATCTACATGGATTTCCCTTTCCATGTGGCACTCTCTAAATCCACGTGGGCCTTAGTGGCTTTTTTACCACACCTATCACATTAGAGTTATTTCCATAATTACCTAGAGTTGAGCGTCCCCCATAATATTTTTCATGGAGTAGATCTGCAACCAAAAATTTATTTTAGTAATAATATGTGAAATTACATCATAATTAGATTTCCATTCTCTCTAGCCTCATAATCTACTAATCACATGTTTCTAGCTCACTAACATAAATATCATAGTACTTAGACCCAATACGCAGACACACGAGTCTTAATCATATTCAAAACTCAACCCAAAAGCCTAACATGTGGATACTTATAGGGGCACACAAGCCCTAATATCACATATAGATATCTATACAACACAGGGGTTAAGAAGGGATATTAAATTCCTCCCCCTTATATATGCATTGTCCTCAGTGCATCATATGTACACGTCCATTTCTACTGTTGCATGATGACATGATGCATAGAGTTTAGTGCCACTTGCATGCCAATGGGATATGGAGGTCCTTTCAATGCCCCACATTTATGAGGATGTAATCTTGGTACAATCACCATCATACCATCACACCTAGAGGACATCAAAAAAATGGAATTAATATATGGAGTAGTGGTAGTATTATAATTATAAATAATATATATATATATATATATATATATATATATATATATATAGATCTGTGTGTGTGTGTGTGTGTGTAGATTGGAAAGCGAAGCAACACCACATGCATGCAATCATTAATGAAAATAAGAAAAATAAAATTTCATGCAATGAAAATCCATAGATGGCTTTCAATTGCCTCAACCATTAAACACTATCCCTTCATACACTAATATTTCTTTAACTGATATTGTTTCATTTCTGGTTGTCTTTATCCTTGCTTCTCTATCTAATTTTGTTTAGCAACCCAACCTATCACACTTGTATCAAGCATGTTTCCACATCCATTCTATTCTGTCATTTTACAAGACAATTCATTGAGGTGAATTATTGATACCAATCCTTTTGTTGTGTATTTACCTTGACATAGTTGTTGTCGATATTTTTTGTCATTTAATTCTCAAATAATTTGAAATATGAAAAATAGTTCTAACTATTAAACCCCATAAATTCAATAAAATGAGTTTCCTTATATATTTATTCTATGTTGTAGGTACCACTATTGTGTGCCTCACTAAAAGAAAACATCAACAGCTTACATTGTATTTCTATTCTACATCCAACCTAAACAAAACATTGAGTTTTATCCCTTGTCTCACATGTCATAGAAAAAAACCTCGTGTCCTATGACATCTTCAACCAACACACATTTCTATTCTCATAGAAAGAGAATTATGGATCAAAATACACCTTGCCACAAGGTAATCTGATATCAAGTAATCATTGTATGCACCCAATTGAAACTTCACGTGTCAGCAAAATGCAAAGGTGTTGGTTGTTATGTTGAGCCGTTAGAGTGCTAATAATATGTTGTTTATTTCCCTTTTACTCTATCGCATGGGAAACACAAAACCACTACATGCCACAACTTATCAATAATAGTCAACTTGCAACAACACACTCATGCTAAATAAAAAATTGCATACATTACATATTTTTCAAATATTATGCATAATAACACATGCATAGCTCAGCTATCCTAATTTATGGCATTTTTGGCATTTACATAGATTAAATTCATCACATAAAATTCAACAAGGTAAGGTTAAAACATAATTCTACTTCTCTTCATATACATATTATGGAATCCAAAAATAGAGTTGTTATATTTCATAACTTTTTCCATTGCTCAATTTTCACTTACTAGCCACCTGTATTCTGACTTGTGGTTACCATTCCTTGGTCTAATGTAGCCTCTGGATATCTTGGTTGCCTTGCATTCATATTGAGGGTTTATGGAACACACCTTCATTTTATGTTTAATAATGTCTCTCTCATGCTAAATCTTATTTACATACTTTCTCTTACTCTAATCTTACAAGGGATATAAAAATCAAAATCCTAGATATTTTTATCATTATCACTTGATGCAAAATAAAATACATATGGTGACTTAATCCTACCAAATTATATTGATCTCTTTTTAATTCTCCTATACATGTTATGGTTACTTTGATGTACCATATAACCAACTCATAAGCCAAGTTCTTCTATGAATCTCTCGTGTGCCTTCATGATGTCCAAAATGAAGTTATTATGGTACTACATGCATTCTAACATGTTACACCAAATACCCTTTAACCTAATGCTTCATTGGTTTTGTGGAAACCTTGAACACATGTCCAATCCACGCATTGAATCTTTTATTATATAAATTCTTATCAATGTTTCCTACACACACACACACAAACATAGTAATTCATTTACAAGAGCCCTTCTAGCTCATTTTCGTAATCCTCAATGTAGTGCATATATTATGAAATTTCAAGCCAATCACTTCTTCGTACCATTAATCAATGTAATCCACCCAAATTCCATGCTTTTAGTTCTCATATACCTACTAAAATCATGTCATAACCCTATTGTAAACATGTTACAACCATGTCACAAGTTTGTTACAACACCTATTATAATCCACTTATATTGACATGTCATAAGACTTGTCACAAACCTACTATAACACATGTTATATCTCATTTATGACCATGTTATATAATTTTCATGACCTATCATAATTTTTCATAAACCTATCATAAACCTGTCATAATACCTAGCATAACACCTATCATGACATGTTTTAAATCTATTTTAACATGGTCACCCACCTATGACAAACCCACCTATTGTAACCTATTATAACCTATTGTAACGTTGTCATCCACCTCTGAAAAAAATATTATAACCCATCTTATACTTCACACCACAAGCGAGAATCCTTTTATATCCTTTAATGAAATTGTCACCCACTTGTGAAAAAATCTGTTACAACCTGTTATAGACATGGCTTGCGGCAAGTGTGCTACTTTCTCAATCCTTATCTGTTGTCATTAAAAATATTCTTGCGTTCAACATCACTTAATTTGTAGATTTTAACCCTGTATAGAAATTATCTACAAATGAATTGTTAAAAATATAAAAAATATACAATGACAAGAACATAAAAATATACACAAATGTTTTCTCCTTGAACCCAAAACCAAGAAAACCAAATTGATTTTTGATTATATTCCTTTCAATATTACAATTCATTATATACATGTTTAATCATTCATAAACCCCAATCCATTAACCCTATATTAGTACATAATCGTAATTCTCTTGACCAGATATACAAAATACCATAGGGAAAACCATCATCCCTAAAACCATGCACAAAAAACCATGCGCAAAACCATGGGTTGTGGAAATAATGTGACACATACCCAAGACACTTGACATCTCAGGGCATTGAGGTGAAATTCATAATGATTTATTTAGGGAAGCTTAGAAGCTCTATTTGGAAGCTTCCTTGGAACAAATGATAACAAATTCATATAATATTGATTGTTATCATTCCAAGAATAAAGGCTAGAATGCTCTAGACTTGGTATGTTTAAGAAAACCCTAATTTCCATTTCCCTACAGAACTCCATGAATATATTTACTACTTTGTTGTATCCATGGTTTAATAATTTTAAGTAAATAGTAGAATAAAGTGCTATATCTCTATTTAATAATCCAATGATGTAACAATAAAATTTATTTCCCTATGGCCAATATCAATAGGTAGTAATTAATATTGCATAATTGACATCATCTAGACTGATTCTCTTCTCAAAACTATATCATATGATTTTTAGAGCTTCATCTATATTATCTATCTTGCAACCTCCAACCCTTAAACTGGTAAATATTACAGCATTAACATCAAGCCCCTTTCTTGACATTCCAAAATTTCTAATTTAGTAGAAAGAATCTCTCTCTTTTCTCTTTAATTTGGCACATAATTTATCTTCTCCCTACCACATATTGTGCTTTCATAACTTGAAATAAAGGAGATTGAATACAAAATTACCATATGTTAGTACCACTCTTAAAAATGCAAGCAATCAACTATCTAGTTATCTAAAGAAATTTCATCTTTTGTAAACCACAACTACAACCCCATAACCATTCTAGGTAGGATTCACACCATAACATTATCCATATGAGTAATGGTGTCTAAGCTACTAGGATTAGTCTATTTTTCTAAAAACTTAAAGGACTAAAATATTTCCCAATAGACAAAGAAATAACATCATTTGCTCTATATGAAAACTCCCTTTTCAAAAAACCTATTAAATATGATTTTTTGTGGCCTTTCCAAAATTTGCATCATGGATTTTTCAACCAAATATGATCCCAAATACCCTTTAAAAAAAATTACAAGAAAAATTGGTTCATTTTCCATGATACCAAATAATTTGACTCAACCTCCTTCTGCTTGGTAGAAATATCATTCAAAAGCCTTGTCTTGAGTTTCTTCATTTTCTTTTGACCAAAATTCAATTTATACCATTGACTCCTATAGTTTTCCTATGTGATTTCCTCCAATATACTCACCGAATTTCAAACTCTGGAGTTATTAGTGTGTTCTCCTTGTCAATAGTTTTCTATTAACTATTTATTTATCAAATTTAGATACCTAGCCGAAAATTTATTCTCTCCAGAAGTTTAGCCTGGAAAGAACAATTATCTCCTCATGCTCCTTGTAGCTTTTCCCTAAATTTTTAATAGAATTTTGTCCCTGGATGAAAATTTTTGGTTAATAGTTGTGTTTTTCTCATGAAAAAAATTATTTTGACAATTTATTTGCATCATATGACTTATGGGCTAAAATTTATGCCCTTGAGAAGTTGAGGTTGTTTTCCCCCAATTTTCCTTATCTACTATAGATTACAATAAATTTTGTTGCAGATGTGATATCTATGCTTCATTCCATTTCAAATAACTCATTTGGTTGGTTGATTAGCCACGAAATCTCAGCACCCCAAGTGTCCCAACCCTTGCCTAATTTGTCTTCCACATAAAATAGATCCAATGGCCACTAAAAATTTTGATCTAACCACCTTTCCACTCATGACGTTACCTACCATGTCACTGATGACATCACATTACATCATCTTGGTATCATAGTTCCACCCAGGAATATTCTCGAGTAGTTTGTAGGGATATCAACCATAATTCAAAATTCTCCTTCCATAAACCCTACCTGAATCAACTGTTCACAATACTAGTCCATAATTTCAATGATATTTTCCTAATAAGCTAAGGGAAATTTCCCAAATCCAAGCTGACGGGAAATTTCTCATCCCTCTCTTTCTTACAATTTCTATGTATTAAAACCTTCGTGGCTAAATTTCATCCACAAACCTCTAACTTATGAGTTTTAATATCCCTTAAGCTATATTAGGTGCTCTTCTATAGTAACCATGTCTCATATTTTATGGAATTTACACCATTTCCACCTCTGTGACTTTTTTCAAACAATTGGTGGTCAACCTGTCACAAATTTTCATGTCTCCATTTTCGGCTGAAACAAGCCCAATGCTACAACTTCTGCTCTGATACCACCTTGTAACAAACCCTCCCACCCCCTCAGATAATTCTCAGGAAATGAAAGGTATTATGATTAAAATAATCTGTTCTTGAAGGCTCTTTAGGAAGTTGGGATGAAAAAAATCCTTAGATTTCAACTTATTTGAAACCCAAAATTAACCTTACCATAATGAATGGCTCATAAAGATATTTTAATGGTGATCAATTCGATGTCGAAATCAAAATTTATGCCCTTTCAATTTTTTCTTCAATAAAAATATTTCCAATTCAACATAAGTGTTAGGCGTAATTACATTATGCACACGTGGATGAGCCATGTTGGGCTTAGGATTGATGTGGCCTTCCATGTCAGTGCACCAATGAGCTATGCACCCAACACACCTGAAAACATAACCCATTACCATTCAATCGTTGTGTGCTGTATGAAAAATCATGACTTTAGTTCACCTCTGCACTATGTGTCTGGCAGATGTATAACCATTTTTTTAAATGACCATGGCATGCAATGTGAAGATTATGTCATGATACCATGTGGCCTCCTTAGCGGGTTCCATATGTGACTTAAACGTTGAACTTTTCACCCCACTAATAGGGATACTTTTCCATGCCACATGCCTCGCCCAAGTGGTGCCATGCTATCATGACATGCAACATCATCGATACATGTCATAGGGGAGCTCGTGAGACTAGCCATGTTAGTGCACTAGCGCCATCATGGAAAAATTTAGGAAGGACATGATGGGACTAGGTGCTAGATGAAGAGCATGGATATGGAATTTGATAGAATACCCTTTTTTCAAGCCCATGCTTTGCTTTCATTGTAAATATATATTAACCTCAAGAGCCCTACCTCAGTCTAGCCCAAATTCCCCACGACCATGTTATATATATATATATATATATATATATATATATATTCTCAACCCCACTCTGGTCTAGCCTATGATGAGCACTTCAAACAAACATTTCTCGAACTCCTGATCTCCCGTACTTAGACCAAAAAATACTGATACAAGGCTATTTCACTTTATAAAGAAGAATAAATTTATAATTCTTCTATGGTCATTTGAGGAATTTTTCCAAGAGCTTATCTGAAGCCTGGTCTTACCCAAATTGAATTACATAAGGAATTCATTTCCCAAATTGAATTTAGGCCAATTAAACTATAAAAATAATAGATATTAAACTCATTTCTGAAGCTTAAGTCATCATGTTACTTAGATATTTACACAACCATTTCATTACAGTATCAAATAAAGCATACCTACACTACAAGAAAAAAGGACATTGGTGAGGGGCGAAAAATGTCACCATAAGCTCATTGGTGACGATCAAAAGAGTCTTTTTCACCAAAAA
Source organism: Pinus albicaulis (assembly GCA_034641835.2). Classification (NCBI taxonomy): domain Eukaryota; kingdom Viridiplantae; phylum Streptophyta; class Pinopsida; order Pinales; family Pinaceae; genus Pinus; species Pinus albicaulis. The sequence goes on along the minus strand of CM076575.1, from coordinate 947,616,742 downwards.
TTGAACCTCACCAAAGGTGGCGTCGCTGAAAGTATAGGTGTTTTGGTGACATTCAAGGTCCGTCACCAATAATGATGTATAATGACGGATAATGACCGTCACCATTTCATATGAGCAATGGTGACGAACAATAGCCTCTGTCACCAAAAAACTGAACATCACCAAAGGTAGCATCACCGAAAGTATGTGTTGTAGTGACATTCAAGGTCTGCCACGAATATTGATTATAATGACGAATAGTGACCGTCACCATTTCATATCAACAACAACAATTTTTTGTGATGGACCTTTCATGGCTGTCACTATTGGTGCATATATATGGCGACGTTCGTTGACCCTTACCATTTCATATTTGGTGAGGGTAAAAAAAATGTCACCATAAGCTCATCGGTGAGGGTCGAAAATTGTCACCATAATTTCATTGGTGATGGTCAAAAGAGTCTTCATCACCATTCCATATGAATATCAGGGCATGATGGAATCGAACCACCAACCACCTGCTTGTAAAGCAGGTGCTCTTGCATTGAGCTAGCACCCTTTAAAGAACTAGACTTTAAAAATTAAACCTTGAAACTTTATAAATTCTAATTTATACAATTTTAGAGAAATTATAAAACGTTGTAAAGTCTTTGAAAACATTTACTAAACAAGAAAAATAATATCAAAGTGGCAAGTTTCTACATAATAGTTATGGAAATTATGAAAATCGGGTGGAGGTGTAAATGAAGTGTTTGGAAGTACCAAACATACAAGTAGAATACATTTATTCCATTTTATAAGAAGTCCTAGAACGAGTTTGAGATTGTAATCTATATGAACTAAGTTAGTTATTCTTTGTAAAATATGCATATTCTCGAATGAATAAATCAAGACTGCTAAATGTATATTTGTGTTATGAAGATTTGTATCCTGCACCAATATGGAATAGGTAGTGTTAGCCAATTGCAAAGTAGTGTACATGTCAAAGACAAAATCAACAAGAGGAAGTTATTTCTATGACTTTTGGGGCACAATTGCTACACTACCTATCTTTGAATGTCCCTTGTGTATATATATTATTATCTTTAAAGCTCTAGCATGTTATAGGACCAGAAGAATACTTCCCTATTTAATGCAGAGCTTCTCTTCCATAGGTAGAGAAGATGCCCTATCATCTGTAAAGATCTGCAGTTTACAGTTATGTTGACCACTAAATGAACCCATTTATCTTCAGACAATTTATAATTTTATGAAGATGTCTAGCCTTCACTAAAACAATGACTGGAGAGGGAAAATGGGAGTAGACATTAGCATGTGTAGGGATTGAGTGGGGTATTGCCTAGCAAGTTACATAATCTTACAAAATTTATGGTGTTAGATGTGGTGGTGAATTTCAGTGGACTTGAAATTGTTCTCATCAATATGGAACATTGGGCATGCATGGGTTGTTATAACATTATCAAATTGTTTGAAGAAATCATTAAATGGAGTATAGCAGTGAAAATCTGTAGTGTATTTGTTTTGCAGACATATTTTGGTTTAGTTGAAAAGGGTTTTTCCCTAACCAAACTACCATCATTAGAGAAAAAGAGATCATGAACAGGTTTTCAATCTTCATTATATGCTCATGGAGGCAATTATGAAGGCATGTCAAGTCATTATTAACTTGAATGTAGTGTTGAAAATTCTCTTTACTAGTGGTAAAATTCTATTGAGGCTCGATTTGAAGGGAAAATCGTTGGCTCAAACCTAAAAATACCCCACTTAATTTTACACTCATGAAATGTACATCAACATTAAAAAGGTTTTCCAATTGAAATCTTTCATTAATGTATCTGCCACGAACATTTCTTATGTTGGGCATGGAGATTTGGTGTCACGGACTATAGACTAGTTCACTAGTAAACTAGAAATGTTGATATCTGCAAGCAATTATGCTTGGACATCAAATATGGAAACATTTTCCACTTATCATCAAGTCGATTTATGTCAGTGTGATCATTAAGTTAAGGAAAATTCATCTCAAGCATTCTTATTAAATTTTACTTAAATATAAGAGTCCATACCTGAACCACATTAGGACAGAAAAGGAACCCTTTTTTATAGAAGTGATAGAATAGTAGTTTGAAAAATAGTCTACTCTATGCAGTACCAAAAAGGACATGACAAATTAAACATGGTTCTATAATTTATATAACACCATAGTGTCTAATGGCCAAGAAAAGTAGAAGATAGATCCAAATCTAACTAATACACTAGATATGCAAAAATCAGCATGCAATTCTCACTTAAAATATGGAACCTTTTTCGAATTACCATCAAGTTAAAGAATATTAATTGGTGAGTAAGTTAAAGAATATTCATCTCAAACATTCTTACTACAATCTACTTAAATATAATAGCCCATACCTTTCCCACTTGGGGGCATAAGAGGAAACCTTTTGGAGAGAAGAAAATGAATAATATTTAGAACAATGGTCTAAAATATTCTACAGATTAATGATGAAGATATCACAAATTAGACATGGTTCTGGAATTTATAAAGTGCCTTTTTGAGTGATGGAAAAGCAAAGCAGCAGATAAATCGAAATCTAACTCCAAGATTTTGTGAAACCATGCATCAAAGTTTTCACAGAACTCAATCTAATGTGGACAATCAGAACAAATAACCGACACCAATGAGTTCAGTGCATATTTGATTTCTATAAAATTCTATAAAAGACAGATATAGGTTGACTCCTATATAAGAGAAAAAACAAATTTATATATAAGATCTCTTCTGAAGAAGAGATATAAGTACAACCAAATAGAAGTATAGTTTCTTCCAAACAGAGGTATTCACTTGTAAGTTGTAGCATAGACCCTACAAAACCTGAATTACTATCGAAACAAAATTTACAAGCACTTTGGTATCACAGCATGTGAGTTTTATAATACTTCCTACAGAGCATACCAAATATTTTCCAATACTTTCTATTATCCAAAAAAAAAACTACAAAAACTCTCCTTAGCAAGACATCAGAATGTCCAATTACAGAGTTGGTGCCATACGCAATTTCATCCAAGTAGATGTCAAAACCTTTGAGTTTTTATGCTTCAATGGCTGATGAAGTTTGCAATTTTTGTATCACTCCTTAGGCTTTCATAGAAGCTCTTTTTCAGGGCGACACTTGTACATATCATCAAACAACATTTCCAAACTACTGTGAACTCTAATTTTAAAGTCTTCATCCTTTTTTTGGTTGCAATCCAAGATTTTGATAGCATAAACAATAAATTCTAGGAGACTGATGGTTTTCTATTAAAAAATTGTGCGATGTTGAGCTTCCATTTCCTCCCACTCCATAGTAAAAGCTTTCATCTGATGGAGTTCAGCCAAATTTCTTTTGTTGGAGAAAATGTGTTACAGCTATGGGGACAATTATCCAGGACTAAATGTTCATGCTGAGTCATGAAAGAAAAAAACCAATCCTAGGAATTAAAAGGATTTCCCTCTTGTTAACTGCCTGCTGCAACGAAGGCTTTTCTACTTGCGAGCTTGATCTCAATGCATAACTCAATCAGCCATATTCTAGGGAAGAGAATTTGACACCTTGGGAGAGAGCTGAAGAGAAAAAAGGTGTTGTATTCTCTTCACGCTAAGAATTTGATGAGGGATTTCTATTGTTAGGACATGAGTTTAGACATGTGTGTCTATTGCGTGTAATTTTTACTCGTCCATTAGGTACACATAACATGGTTCTATATGTAGTCACATGAATTTATGCACATGTGAATAGTCACATGTATTTATCCATGTGTGAATAATGATATAATCACATGTAGTCAAACTTATTTATCCATATGTAATTATCTTCTAGGAACTCATTATTTTTTTTATTTTCCCAACTACCTTGCTTACCTTGTCTATCAATAGTAATCTAAATCTATATAGTGGAGGTATGTGGAATGAATTTCGTAAGATAAATGTGACAAAGGTTGCATTTTTCACTATGCATCATTAACAATTATTTTATAGAAAAAGCTATTCCCATATCCACTTTCTAATTGCATGTTTTGATATTTTGAGTTAAGCTAGTAGGAGATCATTTCCACGTTGGCAAAAAACAACAGAAATTGGAGAGAGATGGCACACTTATAAGGTTGGTCCTCATGAGTTCGATTTTCTTTATGGGCCCTCCCTTCTATTTTGGATTTGCAGGGGTTATTATTGTGCATTCTTGAAGTAGCGTACACACCATAGAGCATATTCTCTTGTAAGATTGTGGGGCATACATCCCTCTATGGCACATTTATGCTTGGAAGTTACAATTGTTGTGTAGGGCTGCACTACCAAAGAGCATTTATTGCTGAGCATGTGGTTGAATTTACTTTGGGAGTTACACTCCATGAGAAATTTAATTAGCCAAGAATGGTGCACTCCTTGAGCCCATTAATGGCCAGTTTGTAACCCCCTCCTCTTGGCTTATAAAAGGACATTACTATTTCAGACAACAGAGTTGTATGTGTTGTATCTTTCATACGTGTAGAGTTTGAGCATGATGCAAAACTGCTATAATACTTTATTTATGAGTAATAAAAAAACCATGTGATTGTTGTTGGAGCATGTCCTTGCCATCCAAAATATTTTCGATTGTTTCATGATGTATATTAGACCCTATTTTGCTGGTATAGCTTGCTGTCATAATTTCAAATTGCAAATTTTATGTCAAGTAGACATTATTTATCTTATGTTGTAAATTGGCTCATGAAATGCAGTCTTTGCACTCCTGAATATTTCCTTACAGTATTTTAGTATATTCTCATCTAAAATTTTGATAGTTTCAATCTATATTCTAAATTTTAATGTTTTAGGAGCTATAAAATTCATTCTTTGGGTGAAGATCTGAAACATGGTGTAGAAAACTGACATAGTATCAGAGCTGTACATATGAAAACTCTCAGCAAATCAACATATGGATGCGACTGTTTTTTGTGAGAGAGAGCTATCAGAAGCTTTCTGTGTGTGCAATGCCCTTGTTTTTATTCTTGAAGATGATCTTCCCCCAATATAGGCACTTGGACATGCACTAGGTTCAAGGGTGAGATGCCCATCTGTTCGTTTGGTTGAGCACAATAAGAAGGTGGCCAAAAAGAAGAAAATTGTCCTTGATTCATTCAAGGACCGCTTGATCCCTCACATCACATAGAAGAAGATAGGTAATAGTTTGTAGCATGCCTCAGTCACTATGTATCAATGTGTGAAATTTGAACATATCCCAGAAGATGCTTTTGAAGAAAAATCTCATTAGTAACCACATGAGCAATAGTAATACTATGGCAAGCTATCCGATGAAGATCACCAAGTTGAGAGATCAACTTAAAAACATAAGAAACAAGGTTTATGAAGAAGAGTTAGTTCAGATAACTGTAAATGCATTCTCAGTATCTTGACTTACATTTGTGCAAGGAAAATGGGAACGTGTGAAGTTGTCCACTTTTGAAACATTGCGGGATGACTTAGTCCAGGAAGAGAATTTGTCAGTCAAAGTGGAAGAGACTCAAAATATTCCACTCATTTGGAAGGATTACTAAAGGACGATCCAAGAAGGCCAAGGAAAAGGAGGTTTTTTCATCTCATTCTGAGGAGGAAGCTATGATCCATGTGACATGTTTCAAATGTTGTAATAAGGGACATTATGCAAGAAAATATACAAAAAAGGGAAGCAGCTACAAAAGAAGTTTGAGATGAGTGTTGAAGATGAAATGGACGAGTTGGCATCCAAGCTACAGACATCCTTATCCACAAGTTCTTGTTTCTCAACTAGTACCACTTTACTGTTGATCAACATGTAGACAGTGGAGGATCAAAGCACATGACATTCAACTGTGATATATCCATAATGTTTCAAGAGAAAAAGGAGGCATGCAAGTGGAGTTGAGTGATAATGTTATCTATGTAATACTTGCACTTTTGATACCTAGAACAGTAGTGTATATGTCTACATGATAAATGGCTAAAAGGCTGAACAATGGAATATGATAAATGGCTAAAAGGCTGAACAATGGATTAATGGGTTATGAGTTATGAATGTACGTGTTAAGGGATTATGGCTTGGGGTTAAGGGGATAGGGAATTTAGCGGCTATGGGTTAAGGGCTTATGGGTTGTGATAATGGGGTCCCTAATCGCCTTATCACCCTTTGAAAGCAAATACATTGAGGATATTTGGCGGAATTGTGATTGTCCATAAAATGTGGATCAAGTTTGAGGACCTTGTGGCTCTTTTCCTTGAATGCTAGTAGTGCTTGGAGGTTATATTTGAAGCGGATAGTAAAAAAAAACTTAATATGACCAAGAATATTAGTGTTGGAGCACCTTTGGTTTGGGAGAAATACTTAGGGGTTCTAGAAGTTAAGGGATGTAAAATTTCCTTGAAATCCTACAACTACTTGAATGAACAAATCTGAAACTATTTTTATTACACCAAGGCGGAAGATTTATCTACGATAGATAAGCATTGGAATAGAAAAAAATATAATGAAACACAATCACACATAATAACACACTATTTTTCTAGGGAACTCAATAGGGAAAACCCTCTACTTGTTGTAGATTTTATTAGTGAAAATTAAGAAAATGGAATATTTTACAACGAAAATGGTTCCAATAGAGTATAAGGTTGTTCTCTCTACTAATACTTAGCTTGAAACCTCCCTGCAAGAACTCGACTCAACTCATATTTATTTGCATTGAAGTCTCTTATTTCCTAGTGTTAGACAAGCCCCTATTATTTGGGAATTAACTCCTAATTTTTAGTGCAGTTCTAGAATGAAAAATCTATCTATGATCTGCATAGAGGATCCTCCTTGATACATTGTTCCCAAAAATAGGTCTCTACTTGGAACTTGTACATGTTCCTCGCCCTCACACCTATTTGCTTCACTGATCTAGAAGCTAAGTGCTTTAGGTATGCCTTACCTTCATTTAATATGACTTCATATCCCTTGTCCTCAAGGGTTTCTACTGAAACAAGGTTCTTCTTCAGTCCTAGAACATAAAGAACATCTCTAATATGGAGAGAGCTTCCAGACTCCCTATCAAATATTACAGTACCAACCGCCTTGGTTGTGTACTTTCCATTATCTCCTAGCTCAATATGAACCTCCATGTTCTTCTCCTCCAAATTCCCGAAATATTACTCCTTTTTCCCAATCATGTGGAAGGAGGCTCCATAATCAATATACCATGTGTTTCTCCCTAGTAAGCTTTCAATGCAAGATATCAATGATAAATATTTCTCAAACTAAGAAGCAAACCCATCTACCTCAATTGATGCAACCACATGATTCTTACTATACCTCTTATTCTAATTAGGACACTTAGTAGCATAGTGTCTGAACTAATGGACATCAAAGCACATGATCTTACTTAGATCTTTCTTCTTTTTCTCTCCCTTCTAACCAGACTCGGCCTTCCCTTTTCCCATATTTCCCTTGGCCTTGTCTGTAAGAGAAATATTATTCTTGACCTCGGTCTTTGTTGATATACCATCTTAAGCTCCTATCCATATCTTCTCCTGAACATATTCAATCCGTAACCTTTCCCAACTACATCCTAGAAACCATACGAATACTTGTGAAGTCCTAGTAAACTAAAAATCACAAGGTCCCGCTCAGGTAAAGTGACACCCACACCACCTAGCTCATCTCTAACTCGAGTGAACTTCATAAAATATCTAATGATGGGCTATATTTGTCTCATATGGATACTCCTTAGCTTCTAATTAAGAGAAAACTTCTTGGAATCATTGATACTCTGATATAGATCTAAAATAGTTGAACGTCTCAAAATTTTTCTTCTTCTTGTGGATATGAGTAAATATATGACCTTTGGCCCCTTATAGTATAATCTTCCTACCCTTGATATCATTCTTATTACACTGGTTCAACTATTGGGGATATTGCAGTGGTGGGATAGCGTTCTTGAAAAACTCCCCCTCCCCATTATCCTCCAATATACTCACAATCCTCCCTTTTCAAGATGCGAAGTTAGAGGCTCCCTCTAAATAGTGGTCAGATCTCAATCCTTGGAATGACATAATGCTTACCTTCATAGCTCTCCTTCACAATATGGCATTATATTTCTTGAGTGATATGTGTTGGTCATGAACTGATCTCAACATTGGTCATTATACCAATCATTGCTCTGATATCACATAGAAATTCCTTGAAATACTACAACTGCTTGAATGAACAAATTCAAAACTAATTTCATTGCACCAAGACACAGGATTTCTCTACGATAGATAAGCAGTGGAATAGAAATAGAGATAAAGAAACATAGTCACACATAACAACATGATATTTTTCTAGGGAACCCAATTGGGAAAACTCTCTGCTTGTTGTAGATTTTTTTGACATAAATTGAGAAAATAGAATTATTTACAAGTCCAACTATTTCAATAGAAAACAAGTTTGTTCTCTCTTTTGATACTTAGATTCAAACCTCTCTGTAAGAACTTAACCCAACCCATATTTCCTTGGGTTGAAGTCTCTTATTTCCTAGCGCTAGACAAGCCCTTATTATTTAGGAATTAGCTCCTAAAGCTTAGCGTACTTCTGCAAGGAAAATTATCTATGTTATCTAAATACAATCTCCTCCTTGATATGTTATTCCTACGAAAATATCTCACACAAACTTGTTCTCACAATTATGATACCATGATTTTCCTTTGTGTTCCTTTTAAGCGTTTCAACTCATGTGATAACTGGAAATTTAAGCTTTAGAACTCAAACTTGTGATTGATTTGTTAACTAATTCAAATTGACTCTTTTGACTCATCCTTGACTCAATTAGACATTGAGTCTCTCACTCATATTTTTCCAGATATAAAATCACACTTGGAGAACAACAAAATTGAGCCTATAATTTCTTCACATGAGTTAACTACTCCATGAACTCATCCTCCAACTCATGTGTGCTAAAGAAGGATTGATAAAGGTCTTTCTTGACTAAGGCATAAGTCAAGAAGACCTTTCTTGCTACTGTTTTCAATAAGGGGATTAGAGGTTATGGGGTTGAGGTCTAGGGAGTTTAGGGGTTATAGGTTAATGGCTTAGTGGTTAAGGGATTCAATGGTTAAGGGTTAAGAACCAAGGGCTTATGGGTCAAGGGATTTATGCAATGAATTGATTGTGTTCCCAAGTCGTGAAAAAATTTAAGGCTAGTTGTGATGAAATGAGTGCCAAGGCATGCTAGGGAATGCTAACATGTTCTAGATAGCATGAAGGCATGTCAAACATGCTAATGTGTGCCAAGTGCTAAGGCATGCCAAGATGTGCAAGGGTGTGACAATGCGTGCCAAGAACTATCAAGGAAAAAAGAGAGAGAAGCAAGTTAAACTACAAGGAAATGACACATAAGAGGGTTAATAAGTCATTAGTTTACCTTTTCCAAGAGGATTTTTGGTGCTCAAATCGTTCCCACACGTAAGCAATTCAAGTCCGCATTCACTGAGGACTAATGAGTCCTCCCACTCTAGGTGAAACTGTCGACTTGAAACACACCACGAGGGGTAACCTTGTAGTGTATATTATTTAATTTTCAATAAACAAATGAAATAAGGCCAGATATAGATAATCAATCATTGTAATAGGTGGTGATATTCACATAAGGGATAAACACATTTAATGTTTCATAATTCCTGAATCATATTCCTTGCGAGTAAAACAATAGTGATAAACTCTAACAAGGATAGTAGAAATAAGATAAAAGAAAAAAAGAAATAAGGAAAAGAAAAGAAAAACACCAACTTAATAACTATCCTCAAGCTAAACAGGAACATGTGCAACAAGTGTAGGCATCCTCATTTTACTCTATATTGTAAATGAAAACAACTAATATTAAATATCATGACTGAGATTCATAACAAGAGAGTAAAACTTTATAATCTGGAGAACATAACACACCTTAAAATAAAATAGATATAGCAACACCACAAGAGAAACAATATACAGAATTGCAATCACTAATAAAATTTCAATTATTGTTAAACAAAATATATATATTTAGTTATCAATAATTCAAGACTAATCATTCAACAATTATGTTGATAATATAGATATCGGAACACAAAAACCAAATAATTTATTACTTAAATGAGAGCAAGCCTCAGATTTAATTCATTGTGACTAGGACGTAAATCATTCCAAAATGAAGGCACACTGAATCTTCCTAAATAATTCCACTCAGTTCTGAATTCATTTATATCTTTGATAACTCTATAAAATTCATCCTGCATTTCCTACTGTTGAGGACGTAAATCCCCTCTGCGGACAAAGGCGATCCCTACTAGCCTAGATTAGGTCTAGCAACAATCAAACACGCTACAGTGCAGGTTCCTAATTGTAAATAAACCAACTTACGAGGAAGGCTTACCTAGGATTCAACGCTGTCATCTGTAGAAGAGGTGGGGCTCCCGTTCCTTTGCCCTGGCAGATCACAACTCTCACGATCTCCATGATCGGACACCTGCACATGCAAGAGACAACACAAACGCAAGCATAAAATCCAGTGCATACAACAATATATCAGTCGAAGAGGATATAACTCATGAACATGATCAAGAACAAGAGTGGAACCATAACCAATAGTCGCTTATCATTAAAGAGTCAAAAGAAGAATACAACCATAGCTTCGACGCAACACTCTCCTTTAGCGGGTCGTCAACACAACATGTCTCGATAAAGCTTGTCAGGGATGGGACAAGCCTCTCTCTCTGGATACTTGGCAATAGTCTCCTTGCTTGGATTTGGCCTTAGGGAATCAAGAAGGCTTTTGCAGCATGAAAGCTCTTGGGAACTTAGAAATTCTGCCACTCTTTGGAACTAGCTTGCAAATGGAAATGGGCAAGATTTTATAGAAGGAGGAAGGGGAGTTGGGATCCCTATAATTATGGGATTGGCCCTATCATCAAGGAAGCTTCCATGATAGGTGAAAACCACTTCCTCTCTATGGAAATCCGTAGCCAAACCTCCCAACTCAGGATAGAAATCAATCCAGGAATTTGTTAGGATGAAACTTCCGCCTTTTATTTTTTTTAAAACATCTCTTAATATGGTTGGCGCGGGTGCAGCTCTATGATAGAGCACCAATTGGCGCGCCCTCTTTGGAGGATTTCCCTCTTGGCGCGAGGGCTGAACTATGGAACCACGCCAATGGAAAAAGAGCTATTTTTAGGGTTTTTGCAGGGAGATGTCTTCAGGGAAATTAAAGCTCATCTTCAGAGGGATGCAATGAAAGAATTTTCAAGTCTTAACTCTGCCCACAGGTCACGGAATGAGCCCTCCAATGTGTGGGATGGGGATTGCAGGGATGGTGACAAATTGCTGTGTAACAGATGCCCCCTAAAGCATGAGGCCCGAAAGAGAGAGAGGGGTGAAATGCTTTACGAGAACATGCCAACTGAAAACACTGCCATCAGAAAACCTGCGGAGCGAAGTACAACTGATGTCTCAGATACATGATATATATGCGTGGTATGGGTGCAGCCGTCCATAACAGAGTTTACAATAGTCAAGATCCAAGGCATGGACATAGCCATCCAGTGAGGATCGATAGATAGACTCAGGTATGGTCGTATCCATCCAATTAGTGAGTCATGTAAATAATCATAATAATCCACAATATCGCAGCCTGGATTACAACAGACACAATCCAGGGTCTTGCGCTCCATCTCGACATAAACAAAGTACAAGTTCAAGCATGCGAATATGTGAGCTGAAGTCGAACATGAAAGAACATCGTCTGATTACCAGCCAATGACGAAAGTTGTTAACAGACGTGAGAGGAACCACCAATAATGACAATGGCCCTCAAGGTACTATAGGTACAATCTACGGCATTTGAATCAATGAGATGGTGTCGAACACCTGTAGAATCACTCGATCGGAGGCCAATGATGAAAACCTCATGTCGAACGCGACGAACCTGCCATTGAGGCATGCAGGCTCCAAGGTACCATAAAAGAGTCTCTAGATCAGCTTCCTGGATAATGAGTTGAAGTCGACAGGAAGTGACCTTGATTGAAGGTGGGCCATAATGTTTCCCACATCATCGACACGAGACAGAGGAACATAATTTTTTTGTGAATCAGGATCATATGAGAATCAGAGGACGGTTTATACTTGGAGAGGTTAACTTCTCTTGAACATGTAAACGACACGATAGTGGACTTGGCAGTATTCGACATCAACGGATCAGAGGTCATGATGACGAGGCAATGAGAAAATGAGAGGTCAAAAGGGATTATCCAAACCCACGGAGGCAAAGTGAAAAAAAACGAGATGAGACGTCCCCAACCCGACACGAATGCAGACAAGTGCCATGTTCAAGAGCGACATACTGCCGACACGACAACGATACTGGTTCCATTTTCCCCCACCATTTCTGGCGAGTACCCCAATTATTTTGATAACAAGATTGAAGGGGATAGCATATGCTTGTAATATAAATCCGCCCTTCGGGCGAATCCATCCTAGTACATTTAACGAGCCCTAGGAAGGAGCGACTCGGATAACATCATTTCGACTGAATCTAATGTCATCAGGGTTTAACGAGTCTGACAAAGGAAGAAATCGGCGTCCTTTCATATTTAGAGAGTTTGAAAAGATAGCAAAAAAGTAAAATCCAGCGGTCCCTTTTCGTAAATAGTTCCTTGGACCCAAAAAGGTAGAAAACAATACCCGAGAAAACTTCCTAGTCGTGATAGGCTAGGGTATTCCTTTTTCGTAAATAATCCATCCCAACCCGAAAAAGGGGTAAATGTATGCTGGGTAGATGTCGATTGGTGTCCACTTTAATGAGATCGAAATGACAAGGGCCTTGGCAATATTTTCATGTTTAGAGAGTTAGAAAAGAGCTGAAAGAAGACTCTAGAGTGACTTTTTTGTGTATTTACCGAGTCTGAAAAGGTATAAAATACAACTCGTTTCACCGTTTTAGTTGCGTGAAAGACCTGTTGCTGCACAAAAAGGCAAGTGTAAAATCCAAATACATTAAAATATTTGGAAAAATAACTTTCAAAACCTATTTTGAGTTCAAAAAGTTATAAATATGTCAAATAGTAAAAATAGAATTACATTTTACAATTTACGTCACCGAAGAGCAGCAGTGGTCCAGTTTGGTGTGCAAACTTCTGACAGTGATTACGACCGATCTGGGATACCATCCAGAGTTCCGTCAGTTGCAGGTAAGAGGCGCTTCCTTGTACTCCATTTCAATCCATTTTTTAATAGTTTTCCATCATGCATTAGACTTATGAGGCCACTTTTTAATTTTTTAGGGCTCCACTCATTGGCACGGGTACCGGGCACGGACCCACGCCAATGGGATTTTATATGCAAAGGGCTCGTGCCAGCTGGCACGAATATTCAGGAAACAACCGCGCCAGTGGCAGAACCTTAACTTTCTTTTAAAAATTCGAGATTTTAATCAAATTGAATGAAATTTGAAGCTCATCAGAGATCTAATTAAGGGTTTGTGACTATGTTGATGCAGTGAACCGAGAAAAATGGTGATTCAGTGGAAAGAAAGGGAGCATGGTGAAGAGGATGAACAAGGCATGGAAAATAAATTTTTCATGAACGCCCTCAGAAACTGTGGGCTAAAAAAGTTCTTCCTAACGCCTTGTTTACGAGCTCAGCCTGAGCTTCTACAGTACTTGATCAATATGTGGGACGCTAATGAACAAGTATTCAAACTTCGAGATCAAGTGTTAGAGCTGGAGATTGCTGACGTGTACTTCATAACCGGATTATCACAAAGAGGTCCGGTGCCCATACTGATAGGGAGAGGACCATCTGGTGAGAAAATGGAGCAAGTGATAGCACGAGTGTGCTGAGGGGCACAACTAGGATCAAGAAGTGTAAAGGTGGACATCCATACCATTCCTGATCTGGCACTGAGAGTGGTGCTGCATACCATCACGTGGGCTGCAGGGTCGCAGGCACTGCACGAGGCCACAAAGGCACAACTTTTGTTAGCCTCAGAGAGTATGACTCCTCTATTATTCGACTGGGCCACAGCAGTGACGATAAACATAAAGAGGCAACTGACCAAATGCAAACAAGCCAAGCTGAAACAGTTTGGCTATGGTTCTATCCTAGTATCGTTAATCCTGGGACGATTACCAATATTCTAGGGCCAAGGGGCCATAGTAGCTGAGCCTATTCCACGAGATCCAAGAATGGCTCGTTGGGCAGAACTAATGCCCAGAGCTGGAGGGGGCCAACAGATGCCCTGGAGGCCAGAGTTTTTTGGGTGGTTGAGGCATCAGTAGATCGTAGTGGAAGACTGGCCATATGCCGGTACCGATTTCACTGGTGATCCAGATCTCCCACTGCCGGAGGGAGATGATTGGGACGAGGAGTTGGGTATGACCCCTTCTCTTTTTGATTTTATATTTTATGATTTTTTTTTAATACATGTTCTTCCTGACACATTTTATATGTATGCAGACATGGGTCCAGAGAGACCAGCCGGTATGTCTCCTATCGCACGGAGGACTCTTCCCACACCTGATTATGCTTGAAATAAGGAAACGGGCATGCCCCCCAGCATGATGTCTCAATTCGAGGAACATGCCCTGCAAGCTTCAGTCCATTAGAAATGGAGTGAAGGTTCAACACAAGAGATTTGATCTAAAGTTAACAAAACTCGAATTGAACAGGCTCGTGTTTCATTATTTTAACGAGGTTGACACACTTAAAAGAACTATCCTCAAATAGCTTGATTCATTGTTTTTAGGAGCTTGACACAAGTGGAGGAACTATGCTCCGAGAACCTGGTTTCATTTTTTAAAGAGCTTGAAACAGGGAGGAAACCGTGCTCTAACAGACTTGCATCAAAATAAACAAGAAGGTAGTGCTTCCAAGAGTTCCACTCCCAGTGGAAGGAAAACATCCTGGAAGTCAGGACCCAATGCCCCCAGCACATTATGTACAACGACATCATCACTGAGCACAAGCACGGGGTAGGTAGCCACATAGTTGACCTGTGGTGGGGCAGGTACAACGGGTGGATAAAAACCAGGAGGGGCTGATGGCAGGCCAGTTGCCATGTCAGGACCAAAGAACGACAGCTGATCAATGGTCACGATCCGTCCGTCATGTGGAAAACAGACCACACGAAAAAGAGAGGAGACAAGCGCTCCTATGGCATAGGTGTAATCTCGCCCCAAAAGTAAATTGAAATCCAAGGGGCCTGGAACAACCATCACGTCCATATGGACGGTTTTACCTCCCAAAGTAATAGGTAGCCTCGAAAGGATCCCTAATGGTTGACTCGTTCTTCTATTGAATGTCAACAGATTCTGCGTAACGGGCGCAAGCGGCGGCGAACAAAAATCTTGCCAGGTAGTTGAGGATAGAATACTAATAGAGGCGCCTTCGTCTATAATGGTGCTGGGTATGACCAGATCAAGAGCCTGTACTGTGATCTCGAAAGGCACATAAGACGGAAGGCGAAATCCTGCAAATCGACTCCAATCAAAGGAGGCGACCAGACTACTCGGAGGGGATACCATCGAACCAAGAAGGTCTGCCCCTGGTGTTACGGAAGGAGGAGCATTCTCCATAACCTCCATCTCGAAGGCGGGAGGGTTATCCTCCAAAGCCTCCATGGTGGGAGGCAGAGGAGCAGCTCCTTGAGGTACGGGGATAGGAGAATCTTTCTCCAAGTCTAAGGAATCTGAAGAAACCATAAGAACATGAGGGGTGTGAGGTCCACTCTCGACGAAAAATACCTGGTGCACTGTAGACGAGGCCAGTTCAACCGATCCCACGACCAATGATTGGTCAGGGACAGATTCTTGAATCCGAATTTCTGAGGGAGTGGGATCGACCAAAGATGATTTTTGACCAATCGTATCATCAGTAGGTGGAAGACTCAAAGAGAGCTGTTTATAACCAGTTGGGAGGCATGGTGTGGAAACAGCCGGGTTGTCCAACACTTGCTTGGCTTTATCCATATAAGGACAAAGGTGAATGACATGGTGCCCTTCACACAACTTACAGGGATTGGTGATCTTACTCTGCTTCTTAGGAGCCTTATCAACACCATTTGAAGACGTGCCCCCTACCTGGCTCCTGGAAGTCAAAGGCAATGGCGGATAGCCATTGGACCATGCTTCAAGAACCTTGGGAATGCCAGGGCAGTCTCTAAGAAGATGGTCTCCCGTGCACAACAGGCAGGGGAACTTGACTTTCCATGGAGGTTTGGGAGGTATATCAAGAGGAGATATTTCAGAGAGAGTAGTGGCAGCTTTAGCCTCTCTTTTATCAGACCTCTTCTTCTTTGTCTTCTTCTTCTTCTTCTTCTTAGCCACCTGGTTACTTGAATACAGACTTTCACCAGGCGAAGTAGAAGAGGAGGACGCAGAAACAGGTGAAGAAGGAGAGAGGTCCACCTTGGAATCAACATGATGTTGTTCTGGTGGAGGAACTGATTGAACAGTAGGGGAGACATTTGGGACCACAGAGGTTGAAAACAACCAAACAGGCAACCCAAAAGTTAACCCAGGAAGGGACAACGTTTCCATGTAAGGAGCACCAACATTCCCAAAAGGAGGGAAATGACCAGGATTCTCTTCTGAGGGGATTCCTTGGTTGGTAAACTCTGAAAAAGTTTCCATAAAAACTCAAAACCACACACGGGCTGAAAAAGAGTCAAGACACACGATCAAACGGTCAACAAACAAAGTCTAACAGGGCGTGTAATCGTGGGTGATTAATTTTTTTACCACATTGAAAAATAAGAAACTTCACCGTTTCATGTTTTAAGAGTCGAGAAATGATAAAAAGGATGATTCTATCTCTTTCAGATTTGACACAAGCGTGAAAGGACAAGAGCTTGGTGATCCTTTCAAATTTAGGGAGTCAGAAAAGATCAAATGACTGCTCAGGAATACTAGGCAAAAGGGTGTACCAAATAACCATGAATTGCAATATACACCTTGGTTTCAATAATGAAAGAGAAATCAACCAAGGACTTTCTGTACGTGTAGGCAATCTCCCCGAATGCTGTGTTCGGTGTATCATGGGTATAGGGCGGCAGACTCGGCTTCCTGTGGATAAAGGATTGAAACCTAGAGGGGTCTCCCTTTATATACGCGACGGTATGGGGAGCACAAGTCCGTACTAGCGCTGTCTAAAGCCAAAAGCCGAACGACAGCTACTAGGTTTTAAGACGCCAGAACACGTCTCTAGCCTAGACCTATAAATGCATTTCGTTAGATTTCAATGCTGCCTTAGTGTAAATTGAGTGAAATTTAAAGTTGATCTTCAATTACGTTTCAGTTTTCAGGCCCTAATGAATGTGCTGCCTCAAAAATCTCCTAAATACAAAACTACATGCCACAGTACATCATTTCGTTCAATGAAAACTAGCTACAGAAGAGTTGAGAGCTTTTACACAAACAAAATGATCAGAAGACAAGCAATGATATCTCTAATGCACTAATGAAACTAAAAACTTTCTTTCAAATTCACTAATTACTAGTAAAATCGAAAATATTTCAATTTTCACTAATCAACCAAAAGAAAAAGAGATTTCTTATTTTTATTTTCAATGCTTGATAGCTAGATGCACTAAACAAACCGAAAACAAATAAGAAGCAATTCGAGAAATGATATTAAGAGAGCAAAACAAACAAATTTCACTCAATGGCACAAACAATCAGATCTCAAATCGACAAAAAGTCTCTCAAAACCAAGAAACGTCCCAAAGACACCAATGAGCCATGTGATCTACGCCCAAAATGAAGCGAGATGAAATTCGAATGAAAATGAAATCAGTCACTCAAAAAACGCAACAATATGATAGACAACTGTCAAACGAATGCAAGGAAGCAATCCCAC